>JARACY010004121.1:0-28665 GCA_029255725.1 Scrobipalpa atriplicella | reverse complement strand
GCGGATACGGAGGCGGTGGTTACGGCGGCGGCAACAAGCCTGGATATGGGTAAGTGTTAACATTTTTAAATTCCATGCTGGACTGAGAGTGATAGAAAAACATAGAATGTGCCAGCTGCATCTCCTCCCGGACATGCTGTAAAAACCAGCAAAGGGATTTGAGGGTTTCAGTGTATTGCAATTTAGGCGATGGGCTGACAACCTGTCACTAAAGCAATATACATAATCATCCATCTATGATTATATAGGTATGTATGTATGTATAGGTATGTATCCATCTATAATAACCCTTTTGTTTAGGTTGTTTTCACTCTGACTACCCCATTAGGGATAAAGGCGTGATTTTATGTATTTATTTAATCTTGATTCTCTTTTGTTTCAGACGCTAACGCTAACTAATGACCCAAAGATGGCCGAAGGGAAGAAATTCAAGCTTCTTCCCAAATGCTCAATGTGATAATAGATTTATACTTCGCCATAATTATGTACATTAAACCTAATGTGTCATGTATTAAAGCTTATATTTTTAAATGTTATGTTTTATTTTCTTCAATAACCTTGTAAAAAAAAAAACATACACACATACAATACAAAAAAAAAACAAACAATTTTTGTAAAAACCTCATACCCAACACATGCTCATTGTGAAAATAAAAGATCAAAGTGGTAATTTTGTATCAGGAAACTATAGTAGATATCACGACAAGTGCACAAATTTAATAAAGTCATTTTTATCCGAGATTTTTATCTGCCCGAGCCCGCAGTACAGGGCAAGACCAGATGATCAAGTCGAGGATAAATAGTTATTTGTTCAACAAGAGAGGGAAGTTCGTTTTTACTGCGAGTGCTGATTTTGAATCCTGAGGTAGCGAAGGATACTAAAATTGAATCACGAGCGTAGCGAGTGATTAAAAAATAGTATCCTGAGCTCACCGAAGGATTCAAAGCACGAGATGTAAATGAATTCGCTCTCGTGTGATACATACAACTTTTCCTACTTTCAGTGAGAAAATATTGAGGTGTGAAATTATTACTTTTTTATTGGAAAAGTTGCGTTCGGAAATTGCAACAACACTTAAAAAATAAATTAAGCAGACGTAAAATTATTCTAAAATTAGCATGTAATGTTATTAATTTTATCTTTTTAATACAAATCAAATTAATTACAACAATAATAATATATTTAAACATTAAAATTTAATACTTTACAAGACAGTAAAACGTAACAAAATAGTCTACAAAATAAAATTTTAGGTTGCATCAATTTTCAGAACGCACCCCCAAGAGACCAAATAAAAAAAAGAAAAAAAGGAAAAAATGACATACCTTTGCCTCATTTAATAAAATTAAAAAGCTACTTGGTCTCTCTTAAGAATAAAATGGCCATTTCCTCACTGAATTTAGGCGGGAAATGTGCTCTTTTTGAGGTGAAAGTGGGAAAAATGATTTATCCGATAAAAAGTCTTGTTGGCGATAAAACAGCCTCTGCTTTCCTGGGCTCCCAAAATGTCCCGAATACTGGCTGTTAGGGTACAATATTGATACAAAGTGATAGATTGCCGACCAGATTATTATTCGTGTACGTCAGATAAAATTTCACTCCTATTAGTCAAGAGGCTTTTCTTTTGTTTATGGTCAGAGCCTCAAAAGTAGGAGTAGGCGAAAACGAAAGGGGGGCCGCAAAGTGCGAGTTTCTCGTGCTTCTTCATCATTGTGATATATTTTTTATTTTGATTTCTTTTGTGACATTGATACAATTTTCTTTGTAATAGACTCGCTTGTGACTTTCTAAAAGTGTTCGTAAAAATTTATTTGGAAATAAAATTATTTGACTTTGACTCGTTAAAGACACTAAGCAAGCATATTGATTCTGCTACTGCTCCAGCGCTGAGGGAAGTACAGTGCGACTGACATATATGGTTCATGTGGAAATATTTGGAACTATTTGGCTAGGTTACACCACAGATAATATAATACTATACGGTTACACTGACAGTGACTGAAGCCATGACAGCTATAGTGGCGACATGACAGATGCACAAATATCTCAGTTTATATGTACAGCACAGCCCCTCCGCCCTAGCGTAACCACAGAATATATAACAGTTAGTAGGTACTAGGCGTAACTATAACTTGTCAGACGTGGCGGAATTACCTTTATTTAGGTCTTTTTTTGCTCTGCCTGCCCCGATAGGGATAAATGCGTGATTATATTATGTATGTATGTATGTACTAAGTGCTGGCACCTGCGCCCGTACGGTGCAGTTACAGCGGGCGGGGGCTGCTCTCTCTCCGCGTTTTATGTACTTGCACTCTAGGGCAGGGGGGCTTAGAGCAACGTGGCCTTCCCTTCCGTTTCCGTCATAGTGCACGGGTGCTCCAACTAAATTCGGTAACCTATGTAAATTCGCTATCGCTACTTGTACTGGCATGATTTATGAAAATCATCTAAACAAAGCAAATAGAGTTTAGGTCGTAAGTTAAGGAAAGGGGGCGCCAGGACATTAAATTATTAAAATTTTGAGTGCCCACATTTTAATTAACTAGGTAGTTAGTTATATTATATTCTATTTTAAAAAGTATCTACAAAGAAACTAACCTCACCTTTGACCTTCACCATGACAAGGTTAAGGCCTCTCAAGTCAAAACTGCTAGCACTACTAGTCTCTTGATACAATTAAATAAATATACTAGTATTTAATCCTCATTCCCTTTGTGTACCCGTCAGCATGTCAAAACCATGTCAAAAGGTGACACGGTGTGACCGTACCGCGGTCACTTCCGAAATACAACCGAAATTGTGACGCGATGGCGACGTTGGGAGACACTGGCTCCCAACGTAATGGAAGTGGGTTCGATTTTGAAAGGATTTGAAAAGCTAAATAAAATTCAACATGTAACATAAATGGTATATGCATCGTGAAATGTGTGAATCTGAACTACACATGAAACTACATTCCCTAAGAAAAATAGGTCGAAAAAAGAAAAAAGATAATTTAACCTTCCGTACAAAATTCATCAGCTGATAGCGCATTTAGTATGGGAAGCCAATTTTTCTTTCGTATTTCGAGCTATGTTCCTTAGGGAAAGTTGTTCAGTTTCATTGGTAGATTTACACATTTCACGATGCATATACCATTTATGTTATACGTTGTGTATAAGAAAGCTACAATTAAAAAAAACATACGTAACCTACGTTTTACGTATATTCTCATAAATTATACTAAAATTTTCTAGTTTAGGCTGTAGCACAGAGTATAAGTAAGTATAATAGTAAATTGCGATGATTGATGATGAAGCTATATAGCTTTCTCAAAACAGAAGCCAGTTAGGTTAGGTTAGGCTGATGTCACACTAAAGTGGGAGTCAAATTGAGACGAATATCATACGGGGTTGCTTTATATGCGGTCGATAAGCTATTCATCAAGATGGTAAATTGAAATAAACTCATATACCAGGTGTAAGGGACAACGTACCAGAAACTGATGGGGATTGCTCAGTCAACGAAACTGAACAACTTTCACCAGGACATTATTTCAAGAAATAAAAAAATGGTCTTTCCATACAAATTGTCTGATTGAGATAGTCATTTTGTATGGGAAGGTATTTTTTTTTTAATTTTGTTAAAGAACTTCCTGGCAACAGTTGTTCAGTTTCGTTGAGTGAGCAACGCCTTTCAGTTTCTGGTACGCTGTCCCTTACACCCCTTATTACTCATATACTCAAAAGACAATAAAAATTGCGTGAAGATACTTCACAAAGGTTGACCGAGGAACATACGAGGTATAATTTGACGCAGCAAGACCAATTTTGGTGACATCCTCCATGGTATATAAAACCTGGTTCACAACAATGGTGGTACAGTCTGCACAATGGCGAGGATGATATGGTGTTTGATGGTGTTGGTGGTTGTGGCAAGTGTTTTAGGAATTCCTGGTGAGTTTTATGCAAATCTTATTATTTCTTGAATAGAAATCAGAATCCTTAATCTATTTTATTACTTCATATTTCTTTAGTATAAAATATCTGTGACATGTCTAATTTGACAGTACCTGTGAAACATTCAACAAAACAAACAACTACTGCATTTTCGTGGTATTTTCATAGATACTCTACAAAAGCTCTACAAGACGCTCTTAATTTAACGACGGAGAGAACATTAATTTATTTTTATTTATCACAACTCCGCAAATACTTAGTACCTAGAGTACCTACTTTGGGAAAATCCTTATCACTGATTTAGAATAAGATAGCGAATGACCTATATAAAACTGTATTATACATATTTTTAGTATGAATAAAAGTGGCATCGTCGAAATTAAAAAAAAAATAACTACACTCTATTTTTAAAAAGGTAACCGAATCCGTCGCGGCTACAACAGTGGCTACGGAGACAGCAGTGGCTACGGACGAGGCAGTGATGAACGGGACTCTAGTAACAGCGAAGAAGACAGCAGTGGGGGGTGCAAGAACGGCGGCAGCGGGTACGGAAGTAGCAGAGGATACGGGTAAATATTCAGACTACAACAGTGGATACGGACACAGCAGTAGCTACCGACGAGGCAGTGATTAACGGGACTTTAATTAACAGCAAAAAGAGAGTGGTGATGCAAGAACGGCGGTAGCGGGTACGGCAGTAACTAGTAGAGGATACGGGTAAATAACAGGATATTCAGCCTACAACCGTAACTACGGAGAAAGCAGTGGCTACAAAGACAGCAGTGGCTACGGGGACAGATGTGGCTACGGACGAGGCTGCGATGAATGGGGTGAGGAGGAGAGTGGGGGGTGCAAGAACGGCGGCAGCGGGTACGGAAGTAGCAGAAGATATGGGTAAATAACAGGATATTAGAGTCCCCTGATTATATCCCTATATAACCATCATCATATCCCAAGCCTTTTCCCGAATTTCCCGGGGTCGACTAATCTAATTGAATGATAATACTAGTTTATACACAAAGCGCCTACCATTTACTGTCTGTCTACATTGTTATTTATCAATTCAGTCACCCCGTCTAGAGCAAAAAAACACCACCTGTATTTTTTTTTACATTTCAGCGTATGTTGCTTGACTTGAGGTCCAAGTTTCAAGATTCTACCTATGAAACTGATCAGTTTCATAGGTAGAATCTTCCCTCTTCAGCTTATAAATGTATGAAATTTTACTGTATTAAAAGAACCATTTCCAAAGAAATCTTATCATCTTCCAGTTACAGCAGCGGCAGTCAAGAGCAGCGGGCGTACAACAGAGACGGGTGGAAGTCAGACACTCGCGGCGGACGCTCGCTGACCCGTTCCTCCGCTTCCGCCGTCGCTTCCGCCTCCGCTGCCTCTTATGGCGCAAACCACAAGGTTAACATTATCAAGTAGCAGCTTTGTATTGAGGTGAAGAGAATTCAGACGAAATTTGGCAAATAATGTTGTGATAAATAAAATGATCTTTTTATTATTTTAGTACGAATATTTTAGAAATAAGTTAAATATTATAGTACCAATTTTCCTTTAATTGTATGATCTTTATAAAAGGTGGTGGATATTTTAAGTTTTAATTTAATAAATAATGCTGTACTGACTGATAAGCAGTCTAAATAAATATGTTTCTTTTTTTTATAATCAGCGAGGGCAAAAAATCCGTATGTTTTTGAAGTGCGCGTTGATGTCTTTCCTTTGACTCACTGCACGCGAACAAAAGACATCAACGATTTCGTATGTATGTTTCGTATGTACCTTACATTGGGGTTTCTGCAAATAAGAAATTATGTCGTTTCGGTGTTTTTTTATCTCTACAAATGGTACCCGGGGAAAACCACTCGAAATTTATTTCTAAAATAATGAGAAACTACAAACCAAACATCTCAACCGCAGACAGAATTTGATTTCAGTTTATTGCTTCTCATACTTTGGAAATAAATTAGCAATGTGCGGTGCAAAAACACATATAAATATAAAACCCTCAAAATTGTTACACGCGGCGCGCGGCGGTAGGTAACAAAATGCTTTTTGGACCAAATAACTTATTATGATGAATTTCTCTTAGTTCAATGTAATGAAGTTAAGAATCAATACGAAAACAAAATAGAATTGCGGATACTTTATTCCATCAATAAATAAATAAGTATTACTTATGGTATGGTAACTTAATTATGTTTAGCTTAATTCTATGTTCTTATTTTATTACCTATCTAATAAATACATCATTATCTAATATTCATTAATTAATTTTAAATACCCATACCAGATTGTGGACTCTTGATAGTTGTCGTTCTTCCGATGTATGCCTTTAGACGTTACAGGTTGTTCGTTGATGTTAGATACCTGAAAATGATATCAAGTCTAAATGCTATTCTTAATTCTATATTTGCTTTCATGTTGTACAAAGGTGTTTTAAATACATTCAAATATACACCAGTCGGTACCAAATTTCATAATATTACTTCTTCTATGTACAGGGTGTAAAAATGGCACAGTTAAAGATGTAATTATTCACAGAGAAAGCTGATGCTCACTCCCAGATTTCATATTTGCATTTAACGACACCACCCGTGGAAAGAGAGAGATAGGACGGTGCTATTCCTAACGACCCGACCCGACGCCACCGATGGTCCACAGGATAGAGTAGAAGTCGGTTGTGTCTCGTGTAAAATATAGGTAGGTAGTAACTGTGAAAGTTTACCTTTTATCCCAAGTGTGCAGCTCCACTTCCTGAAGAAGAACTAGCACTGGCCGAGGACTTGGAGTAGGACTGCGACAGCGGCACGGCCACCCCGTGTCCCCCGAGCCCCCCGTGCCCGTGGGGTCCGTGCCCTCCGTACCCCCCGCCGAAACCTCCACCGCCGTGCCCATAGTCGCCTAGCTCTCCCACCAGGTATCTGCGCATGCGGCGGAGTTCTTCCGATCCTCCTGAAAGGGTTATATATAATTCTTGATATTTTTGCCTTGCTATTTATAAAATACTATTTCTATAATCATTTATATCATATTCATAATATGCAACTGTTTTTCCAACCTGTATCTTGATATCGCTTTTTTAATTTTTTTGGAAAAAACACATGGAAAAAACCAAAGTGTTCTTTAAATAGGATACTTCTCTGAAAGCAAACTTTACGTTGGTGGATGCCTTTCCGATGTTAAGGTACCTAAAGTTTATACATAGACAGTGTAAACACTATTTGGTCCTAGTAATAAGAACATTATGTACCTTTTGGAGTTCTTTGATCTTCTCCATCATTTCCAGTATTATTATCATCAGCATGAGGAGATGGGGCTGCGCAGCAAACAGCCACCAACGCCAGAACGAACACGGTTATTCTTGCCATATTTCCAATTTCCCTTACAGTGGTGACTCTTGACTGATATCCTGAAGACTGCGACTGAACACCAGGAGCCCCTGGTTATATACAGCACCCGAGTCATCGCCGAAACTGCCAATCATCTACATTGTTTACTCCAAAGCGAAAATTTCGACTGTCATTCAGTTTTTTCCGCGAAATGCTAAGCTGTGATGCCTGTGTGGACGTATTTTCTTTTCAGTGTTTTCCTTAATACATAAGTAATCTATATTCAAATTCAGTTTATAGATGACATAGAAAACATGATCAAATCATCGATGGATATTTAGTAGTAGCATAATAATTCACTATAAAAGATCTTTGATCCAATGTATAATTTACACCATCTGCTTCTCAAAGATAAGGGATCTAATGGTCGATCGATATATCGAAACGATGTATTAAAATTCAGACAAAATGCTGATAATCCGACTCCACTTTAATTTCAGATAGGATAGAGGTTACATGTCAGGTAGGATTGACCTGTGTTACTACTAAATATTTAGAATAACCCTCAAAACTTGTCAGACGTGGCAGAAATTTAGGTCGTTTACGCTCTGCCTTCCCCATTAGGGATAAAGGCGTGATTATATGTAGGTATGTATGTTCATCAAATATGTTCAGCGTGTTTCCACCGTGACGGATGCGTCAACTATCAGTTTTGACCCATGGTTTTGACCGACATGGTCTGATGTGAACACAATGGGGCGAGGGTGCCTTATCATGTTGTTTGCGATTTTCCTCTAAATATTTGCTGGTAAAAAGTACGTTGGTAGTTTTTTTGTATGGTCCAATTTGCCGCACAAATAGTTTGCTTAAAACATTAGTTTGGTAGTCACCATCGGAACTGTTTCTGGGCAATTAAATAACTATGTATGTAATGGTATGGTTCTTGTAGAGTATAATTAGGATAATGAGATTTATTAGCTGAATTGAGAAAACTGAACACAGAGTATTTTTTAGTGTAAATTAAACATACTTGATCTCATCAACTTTATCTACTCGTACTTGCGAAAATAATTTCATTTCTGATTAAGTATTCACAACTATATTTAATTTCGAAACAACTGCACAGATTACTGTTAGGTACCTATAGAAATAAATTACACAGGATAAGAAGACAAAAAATCTCAGTTTTATGTTTCAATAAAGTTTTTATTTACAAATAATTAAAAAATACATGACATCGAGGTCACAGTAACAAAAGTATTACGTATATCTATACGCTATTAGGTCATCGTTCTTATAGTTACAGATAGTGAATGTACTTACAAAAAAGCCGTAAGATTCAGGTAAAGCGTCCTATCACTGGCTACCTTTAGTTATTGACCACATCCAGTAACTAGTTACTATTTTATTCACAGTTGAAAAAAATAGTAACGGCTACTGAAAGTGGACAATAACTGGAGTTGGCCAGTAATAGGACCGTTTAATCTATAACTTGCACAATTCTGTTTTTTTTTTAAGCTCAGGGCAAACCAACGCGACTATTCGTCGGCGGAAAAGCGAAATCGGAGCGACAAGACTGCGACGTAAATCAACTTTGTATGGATGTGCAAGCTAATGTGTTACCCTTGTCATGTTCAAATATTTCTTTTCGCTGTCACTAATAGTCACGTTTGTTTGGCTGAAGCTTAATTATTGATAAAATATTAATTTACGAGGTCGAATAAAGAAAAGGTTAGTTTTTCGAGAAATTTATATAAACGTTTTGCTAACTACAAAAATCTGCAATACTCTCTAAGGATAGAAATGTTTACGGAAACCAAGATGAATACATATTTTTCTAAAGTTATCGTAAAAATATTATGCATAAAGTGGCACTTATTCAACGATTTCTTTATCCTAACAACGTCCCGAGGTATCATTCGTTACAAATAACATAGACTAGTCAAATTGTGTTCACTATTAACAGAGTTCTATTATTTATTTTATCACTACAACGTTGTTCAGATTTCAGCTCGCCAGGGGGGATCACGTAGGCATAGGTTATATTTTAACCTAAGTATGTTTACAATAACAACTAGTATTCAGATTTCCAAAAAAATTGTCTTACTCACTATACCTACTTAATTATTATTCGTTACAATATCGAAAGCTAAACACCACAGGGCAAAATTACTTTAGAACGAATACAGCAACAAATACATAACAATATTTAGCTATAAACTAGCACTGAGACGAATTAAAACTAGGAATAATAGATAATAATAATAGATTAGATTAGAAAATATGGCCTTTATTTACGGAGAAGTCCTGATTAGTAAAAAAAGTAATATAACTTAACGTTAACTGTCAAGCAGCTGGACTAATATGATTGCTATTGCCCTTTTGTCAAAATGTGCAATATACAACATTTATATAACATTTTTCTACCATGCGTTGCGAATAGCACGTTGTCTTTAGTGCAAAACTATAATAAGACAAGTATATTAGTCAATAACTGTAGATGGCGAGTCTAGTACGTTATTATTGTTTATAGTTCTTTTGTTACTTTTCAGTTTGCTCATCAGGATCTCAGAAAAGATTGATCAGCCAATTCCTTATGCACCATATTTTGCTCGTATAATAATTTCTTAGTAAAAAATAATAATAAAATTTATTAAAATAGAACACAATAAAATAAAACAATAGTTCTAGCTAATTTGAAAATATATCATAAATTTATAGAAGTAATACATCTAGAAAATACCGCTAAGTTAATTGCACAAATATAATGCACCGTTAAAAAATATATTATATTAATAAATTAGGAATAAGTTCATGCAATTATCAGTACTGTCGTTGTTATTCACTTTTATTACCATAAGTTATTGAATATGATTATCAAAATACAAAATGTATTTATGGCAGTGTAAGTGTCGAGGTAACGTATTTTATTTTAGTACTGTTCTGATACAGCAACAAGAATAAGGAAAACATTTTTACAACAAATATTGCACAAACTGATTTTGGAGAGAAAGTAAGTCTAAAAAATAACAATAGTTTAGAATATATTTTTTTAACACTTGGTGTTGGCGCCGATTCTGACAGGCACGCATTTTTTCATTAGAAAAAGAAAAGATAGACGATAGTATGTACAGCAGATTATTAACTATAGAATCTATCAATTGTCTATTAAAACTTTATTGAAGTGAAACTTCTTTAGGCGCGTTGAGAGTAAAATTTCAAGGTCGGATGACGGAAATACGTCAGGGCGGGGAACGGAAGTCAAAATGTCAAAAATTTTAAAGAAGTTTCACTTACGGTACACACTTTTTTACCGTGTTTTAATGATTGTATTACAGATAAAGATAATCTTTTCATTTGCTGTTAAAAGAAAGATTATATTATAAATGTTTCTGTCAGGATTGACACCAATATTAAGAATCGAATTATATTAAAGATTTCTAAACACTCAATCCACATCACAGATCTCGAAGTCCGTACGTCCTACCCCAAAAATATCATCCAAACTTTAAATGTTCAGTAAATTTTAATCTCTAAACTTTTACACGTGACCCAGCCTTTTCATAGAAAATAATAATAGTAAGATTATTCTAAAAATGTATAGAGCTTATTTTATAAATTCTTTTGTAAGTAACTATCACACATAAAAAAACTTGTGGATATTAGAACGTACGCGTATTGTCTTAAGCTTTTGCCAAACCAGCGCGACCACACGTATCCGTGCGTCTGGTTTTATTCTGATCTGACCGACGACGCCTCCTAACATTGCTATATCACGCCAGTTTGACCTAAACTCTATTCGAAATTATTCCTTTTGTACGTGGTAACTTTGTATTTAAAAGGACCACTTTACAGCTAACGAAAAAGACGTTGAAAAACCAACCATAAAAATGTTTATATACAAAAGTTGAATAAAATATATTCAGCTATATTGATTTATATATTATAAAGATTATTTCATAACATCAAAAGACCATTTATACCTAAATATTTAAGAAATATCTTATCACGCTACTTTTATTATGTGATGATTAATTGATTTAAATTTAGTTACATAAATTATAATAATATTTACAGGTTTTAGTCATAATTTGTAAAAAAAAAACTTGCGCTAAACTAATATAAACGTCTAATCACTAGCCATGTAATTCGCGATCAAAAAATAATAATTAAGCAGTTTGAACACTATTTTATTGTTGTACTTTTCCTTTTTATAAAGTAAAATAACATTTAAAATACTAAAAGATTGAAATTAATTGTCGGACGGACGCAAGTTCAATGTATGTGATGTTAAAACATAGTTTTTATTATTTCATTGGAGCAATATTTAATTAAAACAAATAACAACAAAAAAGTGTTCAAAAGCTTTCAGTTAACAAACCCAGTCCCAGAAATGTGATCACTGTAATGTAACTGTGATGAATATAAGCTAAAGGGACTATACTTAGTACCCGACCAACTGGCCTAAAAGTAATCCTAAATATTCTTGTATATATTTACATTCTGAAGTTATTTTGTAGATGCATAACTGACTAAAAAAAATATGCATTTGATAGTTATATTTTAAGTTTACTTCATTTACTATTTGATCCCACATTTATGCGTTTGTTTATTATTATGCCCATGTTATGTTTATTATTATGTTTAGTCTTACTATACAGTTGGTTATTCTAAGCTATGTACTTACTTACATACTTCACTTTTTCTTCAAAATTGAGCAGATGAAACTATGTATAAAATGCATAAATAAAGCTAAAAATGCATTAAAACTGTGTTTGTTGTATTTAATAAAATAACACTGTCACTGGTCATTTGCATGTACCTTCATATTTTTAATAAGACTTAAAGCTGCCTTTAAACTGGATATTTACTATAATAATTTAAATATCCTATGTAAAAGACTCTCAGTGTTAAAACAAATCGTATTAAAAACTGGTTTCATTTCAAATTAATTTGTACCCTCAAAAAGTTTGAAACTGTTCTACCTTACATCAAGACAAGAATCAAGTTCGTATGTAAATTTTAAAACTTTAAACAAAACAAACTACGTAAAATTCATTCGTTTCAAAGTGTTTTGTAAGACTCATCGAATCTAATAGGAGCGCTGGTCAAAAAAACATCACAGTAATATTACGCTCCCTTCATTGCTAAAAAAACTTGCAGATTATAAAACGAATTCCATAGATTATGATTCTTCGCTTCGAAGTGTTTTTATAGGCGTTTTTATCAAATCATCAAAATTACAAAAGAATGCACTGCACTCCATTATATCGTCAAAATCCGACTTTCCTATTCATACCAACTATTTTACCATGCCAAATCTAACTTTGTGATTTTGACGCACACATTTTACAGCCATCTCATTCGCACTAGTAAATTTTTATATTATTTACCTGTTGTCAAAATCATTATAATACTTTTCAGATATCATGACCATCCTGAGAGAGGGTAGGAAATATAAAAACACCACAAGCGGGTAGGAAATATAAAAACATCACGGGTGCGAAAGAGATTCCTTCTTAACTCTCAAAATATGTATGCGTTTGACATGTGTCAGAATGGTCATGATATGTGAAAAAGGGTATAAACTATATTCGACAAGGTATAAATAATCGCACAGATCAAAAACTACTCTTAACATAGATTATGAAACTCGTACCACAGTTTAGAAGTGTGTTTCGTAGACGGTGTGTCAGAGCGGAGTGTCGTTGCGCTTGTCTTGCAGCGGCGCGGCGTCGGCGGTCGCGAGCGGGTCCGGGTTCGATTCCGGGTTCATGTCGATGCGACCCGCCTTGCTCCACACTACCATGTGATATGAACGCGAGGAACATCAGGAATGAGGTTAAACCTGGAAAAAAATAAAACAGAATTACGCATTTACAGTCGAAAAAAAAAATAAGGAGGACGCCTATCAAGAACTTAGGTACCACGCTTACCACGACTCTAATTGCAAAACTACCTCTATCGCGAACTAAATCACGTCCATCGCAAAATTACGTCTCATTGCGAACTTATCACGCCTATCACAAACTTACCTAAGAAAAACCTTCTAAGGTTATCATTGTTATATGACTCGCAGGCTCCCAGTATCCCGCAAGCGACATCTCTCAGCCGACACGCTGCGTCTATAACTGCGCCGAACACGATGGGGCAGGGCACGTTGCCGAACACTCCTATCGCGAACTGGATGACGCCCATCGCCATCGCTTTATCTGGAAATAAAGGAAAAACCAAATTAGAATAATGTTTGTTTAAGACTGTCGCGCTTTGTATATTATATCGTATCGGGTCTGTCTGATTAATGCCAGCTACCAGCTCGCAATCACGATTGATGCAATTCGATCGAACCGTCGGGCAAAGGTATCTCTTAATATCTATCTAAGTCAATCGCGCTCAGACCCGATACAATAAAATAACTAGTTAGAATAACAATAACGCCACGTTTTTTCCGCAGGTGTCGGAAAGGTGACTAAGGAATAGGCAGGTTAACATCGTAACATTTTCTAGTCACCTGCCCCTTAACTAACGTACAGAGTAGAACGTAACTTTCAGTTATTGATACCGAAACTTTTACGGCTAGGGTAAGCTGTGTAAAGATTGGCAATGTATGTACTTGATAATTTGTAAATCATTAAGCATAATTAACTAGGGTAAAATTTCCCTATTACTGGCCACATCCAGTTATTGGTCACTTTCAGTAACTGTTACTATTTACTTCAATTGTTCGAAACGAGAGTTCCACTAAAAGTAGGCTTCTTCCAGTAACTGTTACTATTTACTTCAATGGTTCGAAACGAGTTTTACTAAAAGTAAGCTATGTCTTCTTTCGGTGGAACTCTTAAAAAAGTAACCAGTTACTAGAAGAGGTCAGTCCTTGGACAAATTTTTAATGTGTCTGTTATTTTACAGCGAGATTATTCATTCACCTAAGAAATAAGGGCTTGATTAGACCTTGAAACTGAACAATTTTATCTATTGAATTGAAATGGTTTAAATATTAAAAAATATATAAAATGACCATCTTTTGTATGGAAAGTCCATTTTTATTCATATTCAAAGTTGTTCAGTTTCATGGCCTAAACCTTAAATTGTCTTTGGTAAATGAATAAACTTCGCTGTATGGGCGGAAATAGGTTTTAAAAGTTACCTTGCTTATCCGTGCAGCGTATAATAAGTAGCACGGCGCCGACCTCCCCCGTGGCGTGTATGAACATGCAGATGGCGAAGATCACCACGAACCAGTAGATCTGGTTGCAGGACCCCCCGCACTCCCCGCTCACCGCGAACCCGGTCGAACCGAAGATCTCCGATGTGTTGTACAGGTTGTAGCGGTTTATACTGGAAGAGAGACCATACGAATGATAAGTAAATTGTTATTTTACTAAGAAAAATCAATTGTGACATATTTGCTTCCAAAATTACCTAATACCGGGTGTAAGGGACAGCGTCCCGCAAACTTATAGAGGTTGCTCAGTCAACGAAACTGAACAACTACCACCAGGATTTTTTTTCAGGAAATAAAAAAAAAAATTGCTTTTTCATACAAAATGACCACATCGATCAGACAATTTGTATGGAAAAGCAAATTTTTTTTTTCATCTCCTGAAAAAAACACCTGGTGATATGTGTTCAGTATCGTTGACTGAGCAACCCCTATCAGTTTGCGGGACGCTGTCCCTTACACCCGGTATAATATTTGTTAGATCGCCCTAAATTCTGGGTAGGCTCGTGCCCCTCGCCCCCCATGGTGGGGACGTATATGAGCTGATGATGATATTTGTTAAATGTGGCGAAAATACGTTCTACGAGACTGTTAAAGCTCTATCTACCAATCTAAGGGATAAAGGCGTGACTGTATACATGCATGTTCATCCGTGATAAATGCATGTGCACTAGTAGCTACAAGAACATTTTGTAAACAATGAAGAACAAAGGGCCCAGAAGTGAACCTTGAGGTACCACATTTAATTTTTCAAAATATCACAGAACTTATCTGGAGCTTTGGTTTATACTTTATTTAAAAAATAAACTTACTTGTAACGAACTAACAAAACAACATGAACCCTTCATAAAAATTTGATAAATAATAAAAAATATTATGGGTCACCATGTCAAAGGTCTTACACTAATCTAGTCACTTACGTGTCCAAGGCTTTCCCGTTGGCGACGCTGCCGTTGATGCAGGCGCAGTCGTAATACAACCACGTACTGTTATTGCCGAGTGGTTTGCTGCTCTGACAGCCGGCTTGGCACGGGGATAGGTAGGTGTACTCGTCCTGAAAATTATAAACTTTGTTTTAAACGATGTATAGTATGATTATTTGTAAAGTTGATTTAAGTTAGGGTACAATGTAATGTAGTCATGCTTTTGACCTTTCAGATTTTCATAGGTTATTTAAAGCATAGAAAGTGCTGCTGCTTTTTATGAGCTTAAATCCAGACAAGGTTCAGTATATTGCAATATAGGCAACCTGAAATACTTTTCGATCATTTTTCGTCAGAATTTTCGAAATCTCCTTTTACTTCTTTTACCAGGTACTTGCTTTACTCTGCACACCCTACTTGGGATATAGGCGTGATTTTAAGTATGTCGTCGTCCTCGTTGTCATCGTCATCGTCGTTATCGTCGTCCTCGTCGTCATCGTCATTGTCGTCATCGTCGTCATCGTCGTCGTCACGTCATCGTCATCGTCATCGTCATCGTGAAGGTATGTATGTAATGTATTTAAATAAAAAATCTTACTTGTCCACAAACAGGCACATAGGGCGCCCCGATGCAGTTACACTCGGCGCTGCAAGCGAGGGTACTATTTAACCCGTAGCCGACTGTTCCCGGTAGAGTGTTGTACTCAGTGTTCAGTAGTCTGTAGTTCTCTTCGGGGCATTTCACGAACATCAGGCAGATCATACCTGGAATGACCGAGAGAGATTTAGGTTAATATATTTTCAACACTTTTACAATCTTAGTCAGAGATTAAAGTTACTGAATCTTTTAGGAGAGGCTCGAAATAAAAAAGACCTGCAAGTTTTAATGATTTCTTATCACTGTCATCATCTGGCTATGCCAGTTTCTTCCATTCATCTCTATCAGTTGTAATTAGTTAATTTTTGTTCATATTGTTTTTTATACATTTTTATTTCTCTTCGCATACCATATATTCTGTAAGAATGTTGTATTAAGATGAAACTCACCAATACTGTAAAGCAAGGCAGTGAGAGCCATGTATCCGGAGACTTGTCTTGCCGTCGGGACCACCTTCAAGATCACCACACCAGCTGAGATTATACCCACACCCATCACAAGAATACCGCTAAGACCTGGAAGAGATCACGTTTTGAACATTAGTTATTTTTTACCTTCATATTGAAGAAAATCTTGCATCGATTGCTACGCCGTAGCAAGCAAGATTGAATATGATTATTTATAAACAACCCTTAATCGATCAAACTTTAAAAAAACTTGAGTTCTTTTCTGAAGTTAAACAAGCACTGAAGTCTGCTGCAAGACATGTGCCAGTTCAGTTGGCGAACGCAGTGCAAGATTTTATTGACAGTGTTACTTTTCTGTCCATTGGATTTACACTTTAGTCGAATTTTACAACCCGGAGAGATAGGGTGCTATTGTGACCCAGCTTTATATGGTAAAACTTGTTTGTTTACTTTAGTTGTTCAGTAATTTAAAGGAAATGGCAAATTTTAAAAGATCCTCCTCATCACAAATGTTACCAGTCTTCAAATGCTGTGTACCTCTAGTACCTCACCCGAGATAAGATTGGCATCGTGAGGCGCCAGGAAGAACTGCACCTCCAGGTATTTCGGCAGGAAACTGTAGACTCCGGCTATGGATGTCAGGTGCAGGACGGAACCAGCTGTCCGCCACATCAGGATGTCATTGGTGAGCTGACGCTTGATGGTCGCGAAGAAATCTGCAACGGGGAAAGACTTTGAGGCAGATTTCGTGTTTTTGTTGCCGTGGTGCAGAATGGCAATTTTTTTTAATGTTGATACTTGACCATATTTAAAGCCACTACTGTGCCATGAACACCCAAACTCCAAACCATTCCAAACCTATATTATATTATTTTGTAAAGGTAGCAAGAGAATAATATTGTATTTTATATGGAGAATGCTGCTTCTCTCCATAAACAGAAATGAATGAATGATTATGATAGAAAGTGAATTAATAATTTCAATTTCTATTATATTATTAATTGCGTGTCGGTACCGTAGTTATATTGTATCATAAAAACTCTGTTTTCATCACGCACTCGTTTATGACGATGTCACGTAAACGTTATACTCGTCAGCTTGTCTCGTGACTCTTGATACATTATTTCTGTGATGTTCAGTAATTACGAAACTGCACAAATCTATAAACTTAAAGGATTGTATTATTTTTGTTACTGACTCAAAACGACTGAAACTATTTCAAAGCATCTTTGAAGAAGTGGTTCCCTGCTCAATTTTTTTTTATCGGATGTATGGGTTGTGTCGAATGCCTGCCTGGCGGCATTTACCGTATTTCACGAATAAAGGAATGGTGCTCGAACAAACTTTGAAACATACCTTGGAATACTTCGCAGTGAAAAAAGAATGTAAGGATTGTCGGCTAACAAGCCCACTATATACCTCTAAACATGGGCTCGCTTTTGCCTTTCTTGACCGGCGGTGGCGGCGGCAGCGCCTGCGGCTTGATCTGCCGCGGAAAGAAGAACATCAGCGTCGACAGGAAGACTGTGGCCGTCGCGATGAACACCATACCTGGGAACGAGGATATGGAGATTATATGAGTTTCCTTCAGTCGTTTGAACTGTCTTATGCATCTTGGTGTCAGATCTTTATGCCTCCAATCTACACACCTTTGGTCCCGCAAACTGTTCTCGTGTGAATTGTACTCACGTCTTCTTGATCAAGAGCTCAAAATAAGATCAAAGATAATTTTTAAATAATTAACGATTAGAAGTATAGTCAGAATACATAAAATATTAATAAATAAGACTCGTTTAAACCAAATAAATTAATTAAGTACCTACATGATTACAACCATTTACACTGTGTTATACTTATTACTTATAATTGAAAATAAAGACATGTTTAGTTTACCGTCCAATATCTTGGATCCAATTTAAAATAATAAATGTTTTATTTTCTCTAAAATTTTGCATATTATTCTTGCTTCTATCATTATCATTTAGAGCATCGCTGTTTAATTTTAGAATCCCTAATAAATCAATTCGATCGGTTGAAATATTCCATCAATATTCATTCGTTCAGTTATTCGTGGAACGGTCTAAATTAAATGATATTGATTATGTGGAGCTCATGAGTGGCTCATTCGCACCTAATAATGACAATGTTTGTTTTGTATATTGAGACAATATTTGTTTTCCGAGTGGAAAATATAGAAATATACCTAAAGAAAGTTAAACGCAAGAACTATGATGAAAGAAAGGAAATACATACATACATATAATCACGCCTTTATCCCTAATGGTGTAGGCAGAGCGTAAACAACCTTAACATAGGTCTTTCCGCCACGTCTGACAAATTTTGAGGCTTATTCCAGATGGATCTAGTGACAGGTTGTCAGCCTATCGCCTAAATTACAATACTGAAACCCTCGAATCGCTTAGCTGACTTTTATAGCATGCCCGGGAGGATATGCAGCTGGCACATTCTATGTTTTTCTCTCACTCCCAGTCCAGCATGAAAGGAAAGAAAGGAAATATCTCATCCCTAAAAAGTTGAAGTACTTTTGTTTCAGAGAAAATACTCAAAGATTTTGAAAACAATACGAGTAAAAACAATGCGACTAAAATTTGCAACTTCAGTCGACAAAAAGTGAACAGTATTAATACACTAGATAAGTGAGTAAGGCTCGTATTTATAAAGCGATCTCAAGATTGAGAGCAATATTAAGTTTGGATTTGACAGGTCGTTTTGTACTGATATGACATTTCTGATACAAATTCGCTGTCACTCTTGAGAGCTGATTATAAATACGACCCTAGATTCATCAATTTATCAATTCTGGATTTCGTCCAAATATCTATTGTTAGCCATAATAATTAGAGAGTAAATATAAATGGCGCCTATCCTCCAATTCTCAATAAACAGAACTACAGGAACCTCGAAAAGTAAATTTAGTTTCACATACTTCACATTATTAACACAAAAACCATAACCCGCAGAACAAACAATTTAAAACTCTACAGACTAGTAATGACCTATCTAACAAGTATTGTACACAAACGAATAACCTTTGTAAACAAGATCAGAATTTGCGAGGAAAAATTCGCTAACACGCTAAATCAAGAACAGTTCCAAAATAGGCGTTTGCACACCCAAGATTGTAGATATTCCAATTAAAACCATCTGGAAGTGTAAATTGGTATAATACGGATATATTTCGAGATTATGTTCATCGTCAGGAAGGCTTGGAGAACTTCACGCGATGTGACGCGCTTTGAGGCGTGACAAATCACCGCCAAATTGAGGCATAAAGTAGTTTAAATTGTAGACAGCACGACCGAGTCATGAATACCGGTTCTTTCTTTAAAATTGCTGGTCATGATACCCAACCTATAACTAGACTCTATGATCCAAAAATAGAATCAAATTACTAAGACTATACCTATAAAAATATAATTGATCAATAATCGATACTGGTATCTACAGAACCCCAGAAATGAGTCAAAACAATCAAATAGATCCAAACAGAACATTTGCGCTGCTACAAGGTCGTCCGGTCGACGCTCAGTCAAGGGCGTTCGCTAGACGTACCTATACCAAGGTAGGTACAGTACGATATATTGTTTACTCAACCAACGTGAGACTTATCACTTGAAGATAGACGGGAAAAAACAATACAGGTGGCCAAAGATTAAATTTCGAATAGAGAGGTAGAGCGTCGATGCTCGAAGGTCAAAGCGACCGGTTTAAAAGTAAAAGTGAGGTGTTTGTATCAACAGACGACGTCCACCCACTTAATCCTCATTACGGCCACCGAATTGCCGGCGACGAAACGAACAGCCTTGGCCGTGACCGGTAGATAGAGCGTTATTTTAGTAGTGTTGACGCCGCGTGATGTAAGCCGCGTTATGTAACATAGCGTGCGCCGGCGCAGCGTGACGACCGCCTGCCCGCGCGCAGAGAAAAAGCGAAAGCCGAGTGGAAATTGCACCGTCGCCTTGACAACCGGCATCAACAACACTCGCCAACACCTAGCCAACACAACACACCTATCAGAGGCGCGGCTGCAACGAAACATCGAAATCATGCACCACTCGCTTTAAAACCGAAACAAGAGTCAAATCACCCTTTAAAAGCATTAAAGAGTCAAAAGAAAACAAAGAAGCGCCAGCGACAACAGACGCAAAGAATAAAAAGAGGAACTTTAAAAGCAAGTATGCTCCACAAGACTAAAAAGATTGTAGCAATCCTTCTGAGAAGCTATCACATACGCGTGAATACGCATCGGGTAATAAGAGATAATACAAGACCCTGAGAGCCGTCTAACAACTGTCATACAAAAAGTTAGCTTCGAAATGACTTCTAAGATTTTATTTTATTTTCGGACGAAGCAGGCACACGAGAATTTATTGCAAAACCTCCACCAAAGAAATTTGATGCAATAGAAATTAATGAGTTATTCAGCAGAAGTGCAAGCAATTTCCAGTCAGGAACATAGAGCTGACATAAAATTTACAATCCTGTCGAGCAGAGCATGTAAGAATAAAAACTCTTACTTATACTTGCTGGAACAAAAATATGTGGAATGTCTGAGAACTTAAAAGTTGTTGAGATTGCGAAGTGAAGAAACTGAAATAACGTTTAAATTCAAAGAAAGCCAGATAAAATAACTGACGACAAAAAAGTCCGTTGAAAGGCTCATCAAAATTCAGAGCTCCATTCATGAACTTATGTCAGAACAATAAGGAAATACGCAGAAACGATTGCGTATTTGCGAATACTCTGCTTTCGCAGTCGAAGCACGCGTGCGGTAGTTTTCTACAGCAACTTTATAATCACTTGTGAAAACTGATTTCTAATCGATTTTGCACCTTAACCTTATGCAGCAGGAGAGTGTGAACTTCCAAGCAACTGCAAATATTAGTTCAAGAAAAGCACGATCCCATTGGTACTGGAGTCACGCACGCGCTTTCTTCGTAGATTTTGCGCGCGAATTTGCGTGCCAGGGCTGCGGTAACGGTAGATGGCAGGGCGAAGGAATGCTAAGGCACACTAGTGACTGACGATAGGTGAAATTGGAGCAAAGGACAACGACCGGCTTAGATTTGGTAATCAGATGTGTACTAAATTCAGGCACAGTCCAACACTTGACTGTAAAAGTTAAAAATAGAAACGACATTCAAACAATAAATTATGGATACAATAAACGAGCAGTCATAAACGCAGAAGCTTGACTTATTGACGCGTTTAAATCTTGGACTTATGACTGCAACAGTACTGGAGCAATAAAATCACTAATGAAACCATTAAATCAAGTGCAGTGCATCATTTATTCATTGAATTCTGTTTAACATGGGCAGAGATGCTGCGCAAGTGCAGCCAATAAAATGGCGTACTTACTTCATTTTTATTGCAGATTTAAAGCTTTCATCGAGATATCGTGTCGTCCATAAAGTGAAGTGAACGGAAACCACTACAAAAAATATTGAAGCTCAATCAGTAGTTCGAATTCAGCAGGATAAGAATTAGAGAACCAAGTCCGTGTAAGCAACAAATCACTGCCAACCTAATATGCCTAGATTGGATGAACTCCGTCGCTTTTTTCCTACTCAAAACGGTACCAGCATTTCTCCTGGCCAAACATTGTAGAGCTCGTCGCGCGTAACGGAGTGCGTCAAGATAATGCAACTTTGTACGGACAGGTTAATTAGAGTCGAATATGCATTATCGGGCTCGAGTCGTGTTCGTTACTCCCTTCAAACCAGCTCCCTACAAGTTGAAGGCCCACACGCGAGCCTTATAAAGCAGACTGAATAATGATTTGAGGGTGCCGTGGTAAAGCTCAATGACCTTAGCTAACGAGGTAAATAAATACTGACAGACAGGCTTATTAAGGCCCGTATTTATAATCAGCTCTCAAGAGTGACAGCGAGTTTGAGCTCGTATCAGAAATGTCATTCCAGTACAAAATTACCTGTCAAATCCTCACTCAATATTGCTCTCAACCTTGAGATCGCTTTATAAATACGAGCCTAAAAGTGCAACAAGTCACTCTAGACATAATGGGAAAATAGGCTTTCCGAACTTTGTGGGAAAGGCTACGCACACTATTTGAAAAACATAAATAATTACAACTGTTTTTTTTTCTGCCTGTCTTAAGTAAATAAATCTCTAGGGAATTAAGGTTTAACACACCACTGAATTTCGTAATTAGGGTTATAATTAGATATCATGAGACCACTATTTACGTAAAGGATACAGTAATGAGGCAAGCCGTTTGAAAACGGAAACTCATCAGTCCTTGTCTATTACAAGGACAAACATAAATATAAGAAAACAAATAACGTTATAAAGACAGACATAAAGAAGAAATATTAATGTTTGCACGCAATTGTATAAAAAAATGGAAAAGGGGAACCATTGACTAAAATTAAGTATGTTGAAGGAAGCCATATTCAAGTAAAAATAAATAAAGTTCCTAAAAACAAGGTAATGCTGACACGACAGAAAATGATAGAGTCGATACTGGAGAGATAATCGAAATATTTTTTGTGAACAACATAGAAATGGTGTGGTGTTCAATTTCGTATGAAGTTTTTATTTGCCTACCAAGGATTTGATCTCAGCGTAAAAAAAGTACAATAGGACTTACCAAGCCACCAAGCTCCGACCCATCTGAAGTCGGACTGGTCATAGTCAGGCTGGGCGAAGGGGTCCACGTAGACCCTGGTGCAAAGCGCGCCCAGGAAGAACCCAAGAGCTGGCCCCAGCACCCTGATGCCGATTGTCAGCGCTGTGGACAAAGTAAATTCATATCAGTAAATTATGAAGCTAGGATAAAGGGAAAAAGCAATGACCAAACTTGTATAGGAGATGGTCTAAATGCTGCCCTGCTGAGTTGAGACAACCTCCAGGTGTTCCTGACATCATTGTGAATCATGTAAAAAAGAAAATATCAAAAGCGATCCCTGAGGCCTTTAAAAATATATTCTTCTAGTTTTCTTGGGATATTGTTGCTTTCATTTTTTCTAAATCAGTTGTTTTTTTACGTAATTAATACATTAATATAAATAGTTTCGTAAAAACATCTGAGTTATAAAATAACAACCAAATTACTCCCAAGAACTACAAACGGAAATAAATTTAAAGAAAATCTCAGGGATCGATTTCGATAGTTATTTTTTTTTTGATGAGCAATGTCCTTTTAAGAAAAACATTCTCAAGTTCATGATTATTCGTTTCATGTATCATTCTGGTTTACGTTTTTTAACTTGCAATTGAAACATAATATATTATATCTGGTTCGACTGTAACAGACAGAACATGATCAAATCTAGTATACATTTGACTTTAAAATAGAGCATTTTCTCCTCACGAAGAGTGGCGCCGTCATATTATATTGTTTCGCATCGCATTTCACGGTGGTGTTCTTCACGCAATATAAACGCGATTAGTTTGGATTACGTTATTGACTACAAACGTCAATCAAATCTGCATCGGGCGGCACGCAAGAGGACGATTCTTAAGGCCTAATTTGGTCACAAGAAAAGCCAATAGGACTTCGATCATCTCTAGGCCTGGCAATCAAACATACTGTACTGACTTACAAACTAACTGCCTCCCCCTTGGTCTAGTGGTCTGAGCCATGGGCTCCCAATCCGGAGGTCTTGGGTTCAATTACCAGGGGGGGACAAAGTTGATATTTTTTAATTTATCACTTTGTTAGATCTTCTCCAGTTTGGTTAGGGCATTCCGAAAAGAAAAAGGATTCCGTGCTTCGAAGGGTACGTTAAGCCGTCGGTCTCGGTCGCTGTCAGAACAATTAGGTACATTTATAGCAAACAAGATGAGGAAATAAAACATCAATGTTGAGTGATACTTATCAGAAGTTCAAGGATAAATCCAGTATTACCAAAATTCGTATTTAGCATATAAATCGATCAGCATATTGTAAATTAGAATCAGCGTGATTAAATAACAAACTAGATGATGAAATAAAACATAGATATTGAGTGATACTAATCAGAAGGTCAAGGATACATCCAGTATTACCTGAATTCTCATTTAGCATAAAAATCGATCAGCACACTGTAAATTAGAATCAGCATGATCAAATATCATTGAATTGCAAATGGGTTAACATTAACACATTAGCATTATTGGTCTTTACGATTTTAAACAGTTTGCTACTTTACGTTTGTAGAGTTTTTAATGGCCCTGAACAAAAATAAAACGTTATATACTCCCACATAATCGAGTCCAATCCAACATTCCAAAAAAAGCGTATTATTGAAGCCCACCAGAAGCGAAGGATCTGAAGTCGTTCGCGGAAACATTACTTAAGCCGGAGAAGTAATGTTGGAGAATTAGCTGGTAATCACGGAGGCGGGACGCCATTATGCAAATGCCTGGTCTTGGCCGCCGGCGAGGGGTGAGGAGTGGCATGATAGAGGGAAACTCGACCGATGAAGACAGATCAAGGAACTGTCAGATTATGTCAGGGGTATGAATCTCTCATAGAACCCAGTGTCGGCATAAAAATCTTCACGTCTAGCGCCATCTATCCACAGGATAAGAACATGATGTAACTTGGTACACCTAGTTCATTACTTTGCCTCTAGATGGCCTTGATGCAATTATGATTAATTCAATATAAATAAAGTTGAAAAATCATTTTCGTTTTATTATAGATTTTTTGCACTCACAGTGCTATATTATTTCTAAATAATATTAGAAATAACAAATCAAAAATTTCATCCGCCGAGTAAGAAATAACAGATCACTAATTTCACCGCTCAAAACTAAGCCGCTGTAGCTTAGATGGTTAAAGCGTTGGGCCGGTTTTCCAAAGACGCGGGTTCAAATCCTGTCGGCGGATGAAATTTTTGATTTGTTATTTCTAATATTATCATTTTCGTTGTTTTATTTTTACCATAGGTACCCATTTTTAACTGTTAGTTTTCGTGGTTTCATTTCACTGCGGTAACTAAGTAAAAGTTTCTATTTTACTAATATTATAAGAATTTACACCACTGCCGCCTAGCGGATTTAACGTAAACCTTAGCGCGCCATCTAGTGCACAGGTAATTTACTACTTCGACTCTTTCATCAAAGTGAAAACGGAGTTGCCAATCTATGCCCTAATATTGTCTGTATCATCTATGGATTATGTCTGGTGATGTCTTCGACACCAAAGATTGGGGATGTGATTTGTGAACTTTCTCAGCCGATCATACTCGTTGCTTCTTGAGCATGAGCTTCTTAATTTAATATTAGGAGTATGATAATGAAAGACACCAAGTGTGGTGGTACTCTGTCACGCATACTTGAACATTAGTTTTGTTTATCGTCAATTTCCATAAGTTATTGTTTATTTTTAAAATTAATTGCCAGATGTGCTATATTAAATTCTTCCAAGAAGAGCGGCTAATGGTTATTCGACTCGTGTTGTTTAAAATCAAATTATGATTTATGCATGATTTATGCAAACATTTAATGAGGGTCAGTGTCATCGACCCCACCCGCCTCAAGCACTGTCCCAGATTCGAAATTAAATTTAAACCTGTAATAACGCAACAAAGGACTCCACGGGTGATTGACCGTAAAACAATCATGTACTATAAGGTCCTGTAATCTTTCTGAGAAATCAACCGCATCGGTTGCCAAAAAACGGCGCGAGTTCGATCCGCATGCTCCACGCCGAGCGAGGAAGGAATACGCGAGCCCTATTATCATCATACGCCTTTGTAATAAATAATGGTTTCGTCAGGATCGTTTTTCAAGGCGGATCTCAGCTTTCTCGTTGCAAGTTTTTTAATGTCCATCCAGTCGCTACCGGTTCTGATGCATCATTACCAGCGACTGCTGTTTGCAGTTGTCACTCGACGGTTGTCCAAAAATTACAAATAGCGCTCGAAACTGCTTAGTATTCGTAATTCGTTCCAAGATTTTTCGCGACGGAACACGACGTGAAGAATCCTAGTTTTTTTTTTGCGAGTTGCAAGAAATCGGTATAGTTATTGAATCTGAACGAACAATGTGAACATTTCGAAACCAGATGTACTCAAAAAACTAGATGAGATAGCAACCACATCAACTTTGCCACAACTTAAAATTCCAAATTCTTAAGCATAGCTTTTTAATTTATGTCAAATCTTGTGGGATCATAAATTAGGGCATGTCGACAAAACGAGTTATTTTAGAAGAAACACTCGATTGTGAGCTAAAAACGACTGACCGGCATGAATGCAGGCTTTCTGATAACCTTGTTTCGCCCGTTGAAGCAAATAAGGTCATCGTAACTGATACTGATATGAAAACAAATGTTTACATTCTTTTATATTTGCACGGAGCGATAGTACGCTTGATGAGTTTTGTAATATTCGCTTATCTACGAGTATCTAAAAAAATGCCTAAAAGTAGGTATCTTTTAGCGGTAGGTTCATAAAACGTAATAAAACAACAAAGAAAATAAGTAGTTATTGCAAAAAAAAATGTCAGCCATAGCCAGAAATGATTTCTGCTATTTTATTTTTATAGGAATTTAGAGTTATCCTGTTAATATACCTGGAAGTCGTTAAAACAAAAGCTTATAACTATTTGAAAGTCATTTAGCTGACCACAGAATTAGCAGGTCATCTAGGTATGCGGACAGATCCTGAGTTCATTGCTCCCGGTGGAAAAAGTATTTGGAAGTATGACTAATTCGCTTCACAATGTCTGAATGGACGAAGCGTGTCTCAGAGTAGCACCTGTACAAACTGGGTATGCCGTCGACATGGAAAGACGAACGAAATATGATACGTATTGTAAAGTAGGAACAGGAGACTTTAATACAGTCAGCAATCTGAATGACGTATGAAGCAACCAAAGAAAATTACGTGACAAAAGGAAGTGAAAATAATAAAAGTAATAATAATTCCACGAAAACAATATATGTTAAATGGTATTCGATGTACACACATATACTCTAACTATTATAGTATAGGTCTTACAAAATAGTAATTACTTCCGGTCGTATAGTTAATGTAGACATAGAAATAGGAAGACAAGTTGTGATCAAAGTTGCTCTGAAATACTTCGCAGGATTGTAGAGTCGCATAAGTTTCCTTTACTTAAACTTCTTCGGACACTGAACCGTGCCTCCAGACACAAATTAGATATAATCAATGAATAATACAAACAAACCAATCATTGCATCGTATATGGAGTGAACAAACGATATCGGCAAAGTCAATAATGACAGAATGATAAGAAATACTGATTGCTGAGAAAACCTACTACTCCAATTTAAAGCGATATATATGTATAACAAATACACGTGGTTATAAATTCTTTACAACAATGTACTTATTTATACTCGCAAATACATTTTGAACTTTTGTTGGTTATAGTTTTGGATTTTTACAGCATAATGAAAGTCGAGTAGTACATAAAGACAAGTATCTTTAACATTTATAGGCTTGGTTGTTTTGTTTTGGTTTCGGTGTGTACGAATACTAATTGGCCATAAGGGATTGCTAGACAAATCGATCCATCTTCAACACTGTCTCGATCATCACTGGTCAAATCAGTCAGTTGAGTCTAGAACTAAACAGAACAAATAAAAAAAATCATGAGCAAAGCAAGATCGCTTTAAGTAGGTTTATCAATGAACTGAAAATAGGTACAATCTTATCTATTAGTAATCTAATCTGTAATGATGTTGTAAGGAAACTGACCTGCGCCAACAACCGCAAATGATTGCAGCGTAACGCGAGCAGACTGCAAAAAAGTTGCATAAGTGCACGTGCACCGTGGACCGTGACGTAAACTGACATTCTGCACAATGCACGTCTAGCATTGTAAACCAATTGACGCGTGTCATCACTTTTTCTTAAGAAAGGTGTGTAGACAGTTTTGTCAAGTATCGAATGGTACAATATCATCTACGTACATTATTAGGGAAATGCAGTTGCGTGCGGAGAGGTACTGGATACAGTTTCTACAAGAACTGAAAATGTTCTGACCCATTTGGATCTAACCACGGCCAAGCTTAACTTTTTTAGACGATAATACCCCCTTACCACCAGCTATTGACAAATACGCTGCACATATAAATGCTATGTCAGAAATTACAATTGCACTTTTCAATTTTCAGGGTCAAAGACCTGCAGCAGAGGCATGGCATAAGGTAATTACGCAGCAAGCAAGTGAA
>JARACY010004120.1:0-28666 GCA_029255725.1 Scrobipalpa atriplicella | reverse complement strand
TATGTATGTCTTATAGTTCAAAAGTTATAAGCCCACAAAGATTCCCGATTTCGTACCTAATGTAGGTAGGGAGGTAGGGAGGTACTCATTCATCAAAATGTTCTGGCACTTCCAACTGTTCTAGAATCTTGAAATTCATAACATAGTTAGAAACAAGTATACATACACAGGGAAAATTATAAAAAATAAAAAATCACGTTTAGATTTTATTTTATTAGATAAAAACTAAAAACAAGGTTTATTTGCGGTTCTAAAACAAGAATTTGTATGGAAGTACCATATAAAATGTTTTTTCCGAACACTAAATGTAAGTTTGTAAGTAGTTAAAAGTAAATCTACGAGCAGTGTTAAAATAATAAAATAGTTCCAACTTTCTTAATAAAAGCATGAAAATTATATTATAGTATGGAATCCGGAGAGTATGGGGAAATTATGATATCTTGGAGAACTGCTTCTCATCAGGCAGCGACACTATGGCCTGGCTAGGGTGTTACAGATAGCAGCGGGGTGGTGCTGGAACTAAGCTTGGAGCACATCCTTGACAAAGGCTCAATACAGTTTTGTTAAAATTAACTATACGGGGTGTATGGGGAAGTTATACAGGGTGTTAAAATCAACTTTACTGTATGGGGAAGTTATACAGAGTGCTAAAATCAACTATACGGGGTTTATACAGGTTGTTAAAATTAACTTAACAGAATGTATAGTTAACTATACGGGGTGTATGGAGAATAACTTCAGGAATAACTACAGGGTGTTAAAATCAACTTTACTGTGTGTATGGGGAAGTTATACAGGGTGCTAAAATCAACTATACGGGGTTTATGGAGAAGTTATACAGGGTGTTAAGATTAACTATATTGGGTGTATTGGGAAGCTATACAGGGCGTTAAAATTAACTTAACAGAGTGTATAGAGGAGTTATACAGAGTGTCAAAATCAACTTAACAGTCAAAGTAACTCTATACACTCTATTAAGTTGATTTTAACACCCTGTATAGCTTCCCCATACACCCCGTTTAGTTGATTTTAGCACCCTGTATAACTTCTCCATACACATGTAAAGTTTATTTTGACACCCTGTATAACTTCTCTATACACTCTGTTAAGTTGATTTTAACACCCTGTATTTCGTACGGTAGCGCCTTCCTTTGCTTCTCACTCCCGCCATTATTGTTTCTCGTCTACACTATCACAATAATAGACGCGAAAAACTAAATTAAAGCCAGAAACTCGTCCTACGTGTGATTCGTTACGATTTCCGCGCAAAACTCTTTCTTCATACAAAAAATCATACCATGATGTCAAATGTCAATCTATTGCGCAAAACCAACAAAATAGGCATACAAAAATATTTATAATATGATCATGAATTATAAATTTAAAAAAAAAAACAAATAAACAAAAATCGAGAGCCTTCTATACAATACAATACAATACAAATATTCTTTATTGCACAAGAAAACACATAACAATAACACAAAGCAAAGAAAAGTTGTACAATCGGCGGCCTTATTGCTATTTTAGTTTTCTTCAGTGAAATCCTCCGTGGTTGAGACTATTTGATAATGAGATGAGTAAAAGCGAAAATTATGATTTCACTAGTCAACAATAGATAGCGCTGTACAGTTTTTAATTCCCGGTGGTGATTCAGTAGCATTACAGCTCAAAATTCAGCGATTGTTGAATACAATAGACTCCGTTGTATTTATCGTCCGGACCAAAATTTCGTACTCAAAGCCTTCCAAAAATACTGGTAAAGATAGAGATTGGGCAATGAAGAAACCAATAGCTATCGTTCAAGAAATAACATCAGAACCAGAAAAGAAAATAAGAAAGCCTAACAAAAAGAAGTGAGATCCAATCAAAAACATTCTATGTAAATTTTCTGCCAAGCCTCGCTGTCTTTCGGCCGTAAAAAGTAGTGAGATCTAATGGTGAGCCAAGTCAATTGTGTTCTCTTTGACGGTCATTTATTCACTGATCTCCGTAGTCTCTATATTTTTAGTTAAACCACAATGGTGACTTGGCAATTACGCAGCGTGTTCTATGTGGTATTACATCAGATTTATTCAAAATACTAAAGGACCATGCGAAATTATCTTTAATAATTATAGAAATGGATTAAACAAATTAAATAAATTAGACAGTGTATCGAGACACTTTTGTCGTTTCTACGACTGCTGAACTAGAACGAGAAATTTCTCAACCGATTCATACAAAATAGCTTCTAATATACCTTACCTAGGTAAAACTACTTTCAAACAATATAATTAAATGTAGTATTTCTATTCCTTTAACCTTTTATCCAGATTCGAACATTTTTGCACGCTGCGTAATTGCCAAGTCACCATTGTGGTTTAAATAAAAATATAGAGACTACGGAGATCAGTGAATAAATGACCGTCAAAGAGAACACAATTGACTTGGCTCACCATTAGATCTCACTACTTTTTACGGCCGAAAGACAGCGAGGCTTGGCAGAAAATTTACATAGAATGTTTTTGATTGGATCTCACTTCTTTTTGTTAGGCTTTCTTATTTTCTTTTCTGGTTCTGATGTTATTTCTTGAACGATAGCTATTGGTTTCTTCATTGCCCAATCTCTATCTTTACCAGTATTTTTGGAAGGCTTTGAGTACGAAATTTTGGTCCGGACGATAAATACAACGGAGTCTATTGTATTCAACAATCGCTGAATTTTGAGCTGTAATGCTACTGAATCACCACCGGGAATTAAAAACTGTACAGCGCTATCTATTGTTGACTAGTGAAATCATAATTTTCGCTTTTACTCATCTCATTATCAAATAGTCTCAACCACGGAGGATTTCACTGAAGAAAACTAAAATAGCAATAAGGCCGCCGATTGTACAACTTTTCTTTGCTTTGTGTTATTGTTATGTGTTTTCTTGTGCAATAAAGAATATTTGTATTGTATTGTATTGTATAGAAGGCTCTCGATTTTTGTTTATTTGTTTTTTTTTTTAAATTTATAATTCATGATCATATTATAAATATTTTTGTATGCCTATTTTGTTGGTTTTGCGCAATAGATTGACATTTGACATCATGGTATGATTTTTTGTATGAAGAAAGAGTTTTGCGCGGAAATCGTAACGAATCACACGTAGGACGAGTTTCTGGCTTTAATTTAGTTTTTCGCGTCTATTATTGTGATAGTGTAGACGAGAAACAATAATGGCGGGAGTGAGAAGCAAAGGAAGGCGCTACCGTACGAAATACAGGGTGTTAAAATCAACTTAACAGAGTGTATAGAGAAGTTATACAGGGTGTCAAAATAAACTTTACATGTGTATGGAGAAGTTATACAGGGTGCTAAAATCAACTAAACGGGGTGTATGGGGAAGCTATACAGGGTGTTAAAATCAACTTAATAGAGTGTATAGAGTTACTTTGACTGTTAAGTTGATTTTGACACTCTGTATAACTCCTCTATACACTCTGTTAAGTTAATTTTAACGCCCTGTATAGCTTCCCAATACACCCAATATAGTTAATCTTAACACCCTGTATAACTTCTCCATAAACCCCGTATAGTTGATTTTAGCACCCTGTATAACTTCCCCATACACACAGTAAAGTTGATTTTAACACCCTGTAGTTATTCCTGAAGTTATTCTCCATACACCCCGTATAGTTAACTATACATTCTGTTAAGTTAATTTTAACAACCTGTATAAACCCCGTATAGTTGATTTTAGCACTCTGTATAACTTCCCCATACAGTAAAGTTGATTTTAACACCCTGTATAACTTCCCCATACACCCCGTATAGTTAATTTTAACAAACTGTATTGAGCCTTTGTCAAGGATGTGCTCCAAGCTTAGTTCCAGCACCACCCCGCTGCTATCTGTAACACCCTAGCCAGGCCATAGTGTCGCTGCCTGATGAGAAGCAGTTCTCCAAGATATCATAATTTCCCCATACTCTCCGGATTCCATACTATAATATAATTTTCATGCTTTTATTAAGAAAGTTGGAACTATTTTATTATTTTAACACTGCTCGTAGATTTACTTTTAACTACTTACAAACTTACATTTAGTGTTCGGAAAAAACATTTTATATGGTACTTCCATACAAATTCTTGTTTTAGAACCGCAAATAAACCTTGTTTTTAGTTTTTATCTAATAAAATAAAATCTAAACGTGATTTTTTATTTTTTATAATTTTCCCTGTGTATGTATACTTGTTTCTAACTATGTTATGAATTTCAAGATTCTAGAACAGTTGGAAGTGCCAGAACATTTTGATGAATGAGTACCTCCCTACCTCCCTACCTACATTAGGTACGAAATCGGGAATCTTTGTGGGCTTATAACTTTTGAACTATAAGACATACATACTTGAAATTTTGAAGATTCGCTGACATTCACGAGCTCGCTACATGTTATGAATTTGAGCCTTCTGCGTTTTATGAGTTCTAAAATATCAGGGGGTCAAAAGTGCTCTGAAGTGGTTCGAGAAAAGGATGTTACGGCCGTGCCCGCTAGCTCGACTTGGCGGAGGCACTCCGTGCCTCCAGATAATTTGAATAAAATAGAGACAGCAACACAACAGCTGACTATAATCCTGTCAAAGTGACGTTTAACGCCTAGAATAAGACGGCATGCTAGATGGTGTCGTCTCAAATAAGGTAATATATACTTACGTCACTTCGACAGGATTATAATTTTTTTTTTTTTATATAGGGTTTTATCAGCTGTTGTGTTGCTGCCTTTATTTATTCAAAAGGTATATCATTTGAAAATGGCCAAATTTAAATAAGTTAAGTTGTGTTTCCAATTAATACTACGATAATAATAATTTTTATCGCGCAGAAGTATAAAAAAAATGAATTTCCCTATGCAAATCCTAGATTAAATTAAAATAATAATTATAATTAATTTTACTTAAGTGAGTATAATATACTGGTATTTTTCCATGGATCTCAATTTCCACTATTAAAATACACTAATTAGCGTGTCTAAAATTCCGTAAAAACATTGTATTCAAATTCGTTAGAGCTACACCTAGGTTAAAAGGGCATCCTAATATTTCACTCACAAAGTTGTGTGTATAAAACTTATATTGTACAAGACATTTGACTCATTTTCAACAATTAATTAAATGGAGATTCCATTTTTCCCAGTGTTTATAAATTATTATTACTTTTTTTTTCTAATCTTAATTTTCTTCCATGCTGGACTGGGAGTGATAGAAAAACATAGAATGTGCCAGCTGAATCTCCTCCCGTGCATGCTGTAAAAATCAGCTAAGGGAATCGAGAGTTTCAGTGTATTGCAATTTAGGCGATGGGCTGACAACCCGTCACTATAGCAATATACATAATCATAATCTATATCAGCCCTCGAAACTTGTCAGACGTGGCGGAACAACCTAAGGTTTAGGTCGTTTTTGCTCTGTCTACCCCATTAGGGATAAAGTCGTAATTTTATGTATGTAATAATTTTGATAGAATAAGATTATACACTAGTGTCGAAAATTCTGCTACTCACGCTGAAAATGATTTCTAAAAACAAAAACATAAACTTCGCATAGTAGGTAGGTAATTGATTTTTTGTAAAGTGTAAATGTACCCTAAATAACAGCATATTTATTTGTAATAATGCCTAAAATCTAAAACAAAATTAAATGGGAGTTTTTTACACGATACTTGTGAGTTCCTGCAGAGGGCGCTGAAACTGGCTAAAATAACGTTTCTTTGCACGGAGAAGTCTATAATACTATAATTTATATCTTTTCTAATTTTGTCAAATCTATCTTTTTACATATCCGAAAGCTGTATTTTACTTATCTATAGTTCATTCTTCAATAAAACAGCACTAAGAAAGCATTCTAAACTTTTAAATATTTGCACTAAATCTCATTTGTCACATTGCGTGAAACGAAAACGCCAAAACAACGGTCAAAATGTTAGCTGCGCACAACACCATCTATTTCGGAACTGAAAATTTCTCCGGAACGAGCAAATTAAACCCCCCATTGGAAAATTGGAAGCTCAAAGGAAATTTCCACTAAAAATAAATGCCTAAACTCTCGTTACCAAATAATTTGGTATATGTAATTCAAATTTAGGCTCCAATAATAGAGTAAAACGTATTCCGTAAATGAACTCTATGCAGTGGTTATAAAGTCCATATTCGCTTGCATCTCTACGTTGCATCGATTATGTTAAATTGGTTGACAGTGGGCCCGATTCGTAACCATCACGACTTAAGTAAATCTCAACTAAAATTATTGCCATCCCGTTCTGTTCTCTCATGATAGAAAGTGACAGGTATGGACTTATATTAGTTAAGTCGCGTATTTTGCAACCACGAATTGCTACCATTACTCTACTTGAGTGGGTAGGTATGTATTAGTTTTGGCTGTGCGTGTACCTGGATGATTGATACATTGCACTATTAATGGGTAATATGCCATTAGCCATCCATTAATACATTGCCTATTTCGTAACTAGTATCAAGAGGAATAGTATAAATATTGAGAAAAACTCTGTATACCTACCAATTTTTTTTATGGCAATTTATTCAAAATCTAACATTAAAAAAGGAATAAATCAACTACTATAAAGATTATTTATCATAGAAACCTTCTATTAACAAAACCGATGTGATCTTTCTTCAACTTTCAACTACTTTGGCCTATTCTAATACAGAAGATTAAAAAAATAAAAGTATAATACAGAATTATAAAGCCAAGTCCACTTATACAGGGTGTTAATTTAATTGCGTGCCATCGCTTAGGGGGTGTTTCAGTAACGTTAAAGGAGCTCATTAAAAAAATAAAAATACCAACTCAAAAAATCAAAATGTCTGTATACCGGGTGTAAGGGACAGCGTCCCGCAAACTGATAGGGGTTGCTCAGTCAACAATACTGAACTCATATCACCAGGATTTTTTTTCAGGAAAAGAAAAAAATAAATTGCTTTTCCATACAAATTGTCTGATCGATGTGGTCATTTTGTATGAAAAAGCAACTTTTTTTTTCATATCCTGAAAAAAATTCCTGGTGGTAGTTGTTCAGTTTCGTTGACTGAGCAACCCCTATAAGTTTGCGGGACGCTGTCCCTCAAACGGGGTGTACCCCGTATATTATTATGATTCCAAGAGCTGCGTCTGGCTCTCGAGCTATAACAAAGCCCGCGCGAGTCGCTATCACTGGTCAATGCGCGAGAGCTAGACGCAGCTCTGGGAATCATTTTAAATACCTACCGAATTGTTTTTTTTATTTGTATTTTTTTTAAAATATTTTTTACAGGCTCGTTTTACGTTACTGAAACACCCTCTAAGCTATGGCACGCAATTAAACTAACACCCTGTATAATGAAACTGACACATACAATACAATTCACTGACATAAATGTGAACATCATTTTAAGAATGTGGTTGGTAAGGTAAAGACAAAATTGCTCTACCACATTAAATTTGAATCAATTGCAGTACGTATAAGAAAATTGTGCTCTGTTTCAAAAATTCTTTGTTCTGCTTCTATATAGGAACCATGCTGGTAAAGAAAGCATTAAGAAAACATTTGAAATGACGAAGAGAAAATATTTAGTATCAGGACAGCAGACTATCCTTCAAACAAAAAGGTTTTTCACGGTTCATGGTTCAAAGATTATGGGATTGACATCGACATATGTATGTCGCAGGGCTGAATGTCACAAGTTGTTATTATTATGTTGTTGTTATTTTGGGAAATGAAGTGTGTATTAGGTGTTAAGTGTTTTAGTATCCCAAAGTACCTACTTATTATGATATTTATGATTATAAAGGTTTTTTAAGATGGGTTTGGCATTTTTTTGGTGGTATGATTGTACTCGTAAAATGTTAAAAAAAGAAGCAAAGTATATCTCGTATCTCTCTCGCGGAGTTCGGCTTGGCTACAAAGTGACTTGAGCTTCTATAGACATGTAGGTACTATAACCACACAGAAGAGGTTTTCGGTCTCATCAAACCAGCTACCGGAAGTAGAATTTGGCAACGCGTTAATGGATTAGAAGGTTATAATTATAAACTACTTACGACATACTTTGTTTACCAGCGACCTATTTAAATCTCGGTATTTACTTTAACTGTTTGTGATTTATGTACATAAGTATTATAATATGCGCATATGTTTGCATCATTGATTGATTAATAGCAATTAGCTTTGTATGGACTGGAAGCGATGAAAAACATAGAATTTATACGTTTCTTCTCTTTCCGGGTATATTTTATACGTCAAGAAAAAACTGAATCTTTCGGTGTATTTTCACAGTTTAGGCAATAAATAGGTTGTTAAACCTTCAACACAGATAACATAAATACCTAAAAAAAAATAGAAGTCGAAATCAAAAATTTACTCAAAGGTCGAAAAAAGTTTTTAATTTACGAGGGTAAAAGACATTGTAGGTACTTGTAGCAAAATACAAACAAAGCTTAATATTTTTTTCATTATCTTTGCCTAAAGATCTTTGCGATTGATTTATTATTTTCGATACGTTTGTAATAAATTGATATTAATATTCTCATAACTCTGACTTATCTGGTACAGTTTTTACATCATTTTACTAATCTGTCCGTCGATCTGTATGTTTCTTTTCAATAAATCTATGAATTATAACAATAACTCTCTTCTGATTCTGACCCATTACTGTAAAAGTATTGTGCAAAAGAAAAGATTATCATCAGTCGCAAAAGTCCACTCTTGGACATGCGGGCGTATTGACAAGCGCAGGTAGATTTTAATTTTTAATAGGGAACGCTGTTGCACAGACATTGAATTGAACTACGTGTTGTATGAATATGGGTTCTTACGGGTGAAGTTACAGTTCAATGTACCATTCAAATTTTTTTTTCATAGCATGTGATTTTTCCGTAGAATTTTTCTAATAAGCATTATTCGACGTAAAGATAAACAACCAATCGTCGATCAAAATTCACTAATTTATTTTTGTTGATTGACAGCTGCTTCGTACCCACAGAATTACAAATTATAAGCATGTTTTTTGCCATCGATGATTGATTGACATTGATTTTCCAGCTTATTGTTTGTTTGCTATATTGCGCAAAACAAAATGGTTGGTTAATAGTTAACCTCTGGATATCTTGAATTTATTTAAATGGAAATACAAGTTAGTACCTATACAGATAAGGCACATCATGTCTTTTTTGTAATGTTAAATGAAACTAGCTTTCCACCCGTGATTTCAACCTTATTGCTATGTGGTCACTATGTGCCCACAAACTGGCTAAGGGTTATGAAGGTTATCCCGCAGTGAAAAGTAGCCATGTCTTATTTCAGGACCTAACCTATATGTGTGCCAAATTTCATCACGATCCGTCCAGTGGTTGAAGCGTAATTGAGTAACAAACATTCAAACCTCCAAACATCCAAACATTCAAACAATAAGTAGGAATTAGTAGGATAAATGAAGTATAGCTGATTATGGAACCCTATAAAAACCAGATGAATCTTAGAAGTGTAATTATAAATGTTTTATATGTAAATGTTTTATATGTAAATGTTTTATATGTATAAATGTTTTATATTAAATAAATCGCTACAATGTTGATAAATGCAACGTCGCAGTAGGTATTAGTAAAGAAGATTCAAGTCGGATAAATGCTTTACCCGGAGAAATAACTGAGCAATACTTTATTCAATTAATTGAGAGATTTTAAAACCCGCAACAATATAATTGGAAGATAAGAAAGTAAATAACTGTACCTAGTTAGTAAACATTACGATTTTTGCTTAAAATAAAAAAAAAATTAAAGAAAAACACTAATCCGGGTAACGATGTGCCGATGCCGGAACACAGAAAGCGAATACAGAGGTCAGAGGACTGACAGGTGGCGTGGGGCGGTGAGTGGCCTGAAGTTGGCTAAGTAGAGGGCGCCGGTGCATTGGGATTCGAACGAGTGACGTTTAAATACTTTTATTTTATCCAAAAAATGTGTTCGATGCCAGGTACATGGAGAAGTGAGACTACGTTGTGAATTATGTAGGAATATAAATCTCGAGGATGCAACATTATGGTAAAATTAAAGTAACAGAAAATCAAGTAAGTAAAGGGATGGTAGTATATTAAAAGATCGACCTAAATTCAGGGTATGCTCGTGCGCCTCGGTGGGGCACGTGGGGTGGGACGTATATGAGCTGATGATGATGACGCCAATCTTACATGATATTAAACCGTTTTAAGTTACACGAGGCAATATGGGGTGGGTAATACAAACTTTACTACGCTACATGCTACGCTTTGAAGTCTATTACTACGATATATCAAAGGCTTTCACAATCTGTATTACGCTCATAGATTACGCTCGTGTACTTAAGAGTATAGTAGATTTTTAGATTTAATAGAATGTTGAAAGTTAAAATATCGGAATCCAGGTTTCCTCACGATGTTTTCCTTCACCGTAAAAGCGCCGAATAAACGTACATATGAAATTCGAAAACTGAAAAAACACATTGGTACGTGGTGGGAACCACGACCTCCTGCACAGAAGGCCGCGGCCCTATCCACTACACCATCCGGGCCTTTGCCCGTTGCCTTTGTAACGGTTCTATTTCCAACAAAATTTAAACTTGAAATAAACTGAAAAAAGCTTTCAGTGGATACTGGATAGTCACTTTGAGGCGGAAACACTGAATCCCGTACCTAGTTTTTACACCATTCCCGGGGATTCATATATTAAAAAAATATATTTAAACCAAACTTTTTTCCTCTTCCATGCTAGAAAAACATAGAATGTTTCAGCAGATTTTCTTCTCAAGTATACTGTAGAAATTGGTAAAGGGAGACGAGGGCTTCAGTGTATTGCAATTTAGGCAATCACTGTAGCAATAACGAACTTATGAAACAAGTAGCAATATTGCTGTTTAAAGGAAAAGTTGAAGTATAAAATTAATTCCAAATTCTCAAATTGCATGATTAATGTTTAAAGTTCAAAATTAATTGGCTGTTTAAGTTCAAAGAAATTTGATGCTTTAGCAAATTTCTAAATTCAGTTTTAGTTATTCCTGGCAAATTTTTTAATCAATATTACATAGAGATTTAAGAATGGGGATTTTTAATTTGCTCGTTCCTTGTGAGTAAAAAAATTTACTCCCTGTATACTAAACTGTCGAATTTGTCGATCGATCGTCATATCCATTCTCTCGCACTCATGTGTGAGAGAGAGAGATCCGACGATGGATCAAGTAGTTTAGTCGATAGTGCGCGCAGGCCCTTGAAGTAACTAAGTAACCAAAATATGCAATTATGTTATGTAAGCCAGCTTAAATTGCTATACCCTGTGCAGGGTTCATGTTTGTGTCTAAATATATTTATAACATCTTTGTATAACATGAATGCAAATAAAGAATTGAGAATGTAATACGCTTGCTATGTGCTGACTTAGCTACGGCATTGCATTGACAATGAATATTAATACTCGACACAAATTAGAGCTGAATAAGTATTTTGCCGGTAATAAGTTAGTATCTGATTGCTTTGTTATAAGTGATTATGAAGTGATTTGCGTGAAGTTGCTAAAAAACGGCTTATTCGAATATACCTAACTAATATGAGTGCTAATAATGAAATGTATGTTTTGCTTGCCTGTAGGTATATAACTTGACCTCACGTTTTTACATTGATGGTAGGTACATAGACATACATACATAATAATAATCACGCCTTTATGATTATGGGGTAGACAGAGCGTAAACGACCTAAACATAGACCATTTCGCCACGTCTGACATGTTTTGAGGGTTATTCCAGATAGATCTGTATTGCTATAATGACAGGTTGTCAGCCCATCGCCTAAATTATAATAATGATACCCTCGAATCCCTTATCTGATTTTTAAAGCATGCCCGGGAGATGCAGCTGGCACATTCTTAAATTAAAATAAAACATGGTACTTATAAAAAAAAAACTAGTTTTTTTATGCCTATTCATCTAATTTAACATCCTCTTATCTAAGTATATAAAAAGTTAGTAAGTAGTGTGTAGTTGGTTGTTAGACAAGGTTCTTCCTTTGTTATAGTAACATAAATAGTGGGTCCGAAAGGTAAGGAATATTTAAATTAATAAATACAAATCTTAAATCTGTTAAATATAAGTACATAGTTTTATCAATAAAAAAAAATCCTGACCAAAGTTAAGGGTGTGAATGTACCCATGAAACTGAACAACTTTCCCCAGTAAAAATTTAGGTCGAAATAATTAATGACCCTTCCAAACAAAATATGCTGCCATCGGCTAGAGTCATTTTGTATGGGAGGGCCAATTTTTTAGACCGTATGTTCCTTGGGGAAAGTTAGTCATTTAATTTTGACTGACGAATATCGAGACAACATATTGTTTTAACGTCATGTTTAATCGATTTTTAGGTGTAGGTAAATTGCAACAGTATACTTACCTATTAACTTTACATGTAATTAAACGACCTTCTGGCTATTGGTATCTTCTACACTTCAATATATACTGAAAAACGTGTAAAGCGAAACACCTGAACTTTTTAAATTTTACGACTTTTTATCCTAAACACATGGTCCATACAATTAAAAAAATGCTTCAATAATTCAGTACCTACAAGTGAATTATTAAAAAAAACTCCTTGAATAAACTTATAAACTTTTCTTTTGCATAAAAAGGAACGCGTAAAAAATAATTATACATTCCATGCTTAGGTAAGTAAAGACTTAGAATGATAAAATTTATACCGAAGATATAGTTATCATAATAAGTAGCCCTGAAATTACAAGTCAAATTATATTTATGAGAACATTTTGAAAACTTACCACTTAAATATTTGCAAACAATCCGAGCAAGTTCAAAAAATCCAAGTAAACTTCTTCACTTCACTTTGTTTCTTAATTTTATTAACTTAGTTTCTTATTACCATAGAACTCTATACCAAAAAATATTTATTGATTAATATTTTTACAGTTCAGTAGATTTTCTCACAAAAGGTATTCAATACTAGCTATTTTACAGTTGAGGAACTTCGCGATTCGATCGGCACAAGACGCGCGAAGTAAGGGACGCACGTTTGTCTCGAACGTTCCCATGGAGGCGACTATGGCTGAGCGACTGTAAACGACTGCCGGCGCCTGTCGCGTTGTGGAAAATCTACCGGCTCGGTGGAGAGTTCGCATTTTCGCATTCAACGCGAATGTTTTCTGTAGAGGAAATTTGGCACTCACAATTCTATTTTGAGATTACACGATTGCTTTTAAGGAAACCATCAATTTCGTCGGGTGTTGTGACCTAGGACCGATATAAAATAACGGTTAATTGAATAAATAAATATGTTACATATTGATATAAATCTCCGTAATTCTAGTAGTTTGTCATATTCCTTTCGTCACTTCTACTACCAGGTGAGACGGCGGATAAATGGTTTGCTTATTAATAAAAAATATACGTTATAATATAAAATCATTTTCCATTCGTCCTTTATGTCTTGCAATCCAGTTATTTTGAAAAAAAAACAAAATTTGTTCTTTTGCGACGCCCGTGAAGTGATAAGATGCGTTTACACTTTGTTGTAATTTAGGAGTCAGTATAGTCAGAAATAATAGCAATGCATTGAATAACATTGTTTTCCAAATCGTGTTCTGGTAGCTCTCTGTCGACTAGTAGTCCTTATTTCCTACGTTTTCTCGGAATCGGATGCTATAATGATTTTTTTTCCTCGTTATGCTAAACAGATTATAATACATTTACCACTATTACTTGTACATGCACATACTTTTACTGAAATGGATTTAAAAAAAAAAACAGAAATTCACCAGTAATTTACTTTCCCACACGTACTGTAAAGGGGTTTGAGGCTTTCAGGGTATTGCTTTTAGCGTAATTTCAGGCGATAGCTTTGCATAGTAGCTGTGCAGCAAACACAGTCCTTTCTGTAAGACCTTCAAAATTTTTGAGAGGCTGTTGACACTGCCTCACTACTGAGCGTATTTCAGACTTTACTGTGTTTAAGTTTTTTTTTCATGCTAAACAAGGAACGTTACGAAAAACATAATATTCTGTAACTAAGTATATACCTGAAAATGTATTATAGTTACAGAATTCGAGTATAATTATACTTGTAGCTCGCAAAGAGACATTAAAGATACAAGTGTTTTCTTTTCGATTATAGCAATTTTGAGTGATACACGGGACATATTATAGACGGCAAATGGTTGTTTTCAGAGCTTATTCCTCCTAAACGAATCAATGAGAAAATCCAAAAATATACATCTAAGTAATTAGTTCATGGTCTTCAATTGCAACATTTAAAAAAATACTGTAGTAATTGTCTATACGAGTAGAGTAGTTCAATCAATGTAATGCAAAAAATCCGGAAGTAAGCTGTTTTTAGCAGTACTTATTCCTCCTAAACTATAAACAGCGCTTTTACAGTTCATGCGGGAAAATATCCGTAATTTACCTACATATATTACTTCTTTGAATCAGAGTTATAGTTTTTATGGAGATCGTTTTTTGTGCATTTTTCTAGGCCATTACGGGCGATGGTTGCATAATACCTATCTTGAAATTTAGTTGCTAATTTTAGGGTTGAAATCCCCTTATAAAGTAATTTTTTTTAGACGTTCTCAAAATTACACCTTTGACGGTACTGAACCTCATCATAAGTCATTCATGATGTGTACCTGTGTGTGTAGGTATGTTTGTTTACATCTAGGATAATGTGGTAATGCTATAATTAATATTGTGGGCTAGAAATAGACATGTGGTTATGTAATTCTCATGCAAAAGTCTTATGGTTCCGCATATAAATGGCGATATTCTGCCTCGTATACGCTATTAACTGTCGTTTAATATAAATGGAGGGGTGAATAAATAATAATACTAATGATATATCGGCATAAATGTCATTGAACAAAAAGCATTTTTATGGCGTATAAAGAAATACATTAAATACAAATGACGCAGATTTTGTGTAAAAGTGCAAAAAATGCCAGATATTATATTGCTATCGATTCGGTAAGAGCACGACTTAGCTAAATCTTAAATTAAATTAATGCCGTCCATTTCTCTTCTCTCAAAATAGAAAATGACAGGTGACCATTTAAGTTTTAGTGATTATTTTTAAAATAATGGAAATCTAAATTAGATTTCGTGATTTTGTGCATTTTAGTTATTTCTGCGAGATACTAAGTAAAAAATCGTTTTTGACATTTCATAAACAGTTGCTGATTTGACTATTAGTCAAATAGCGTATTGTGGCCGAGCAAATGTGTACTAGTACCCGTACACAGTGACTCAATTCTCATTTTTTTTAAAACGCGATGTAACCGCATTTGTCAGTGCGTAGAGCTAGCTATTGAATATAAGGGTCATATTATAAACTTCATTTCATTCTGTGATGGATATTCTTGAAGTTATAGCCAGTTGAAAAAAAAAGTAAGCCACTGTTTCCTCCTTAACCCTACCTACGTGCCGTAGTTCGTGCGTTTTCAATTTGTTTTTTTTTTATCATTGTCTAGCTCGCCGATTATTTTTTGTCATTGATTATTAATAAATTACTTACAGACGAGGGTCTAAATTTTATTTTAGCTTCTAATTTTCCCTGTCCCTGTTTACCTGCCTTCCTTCTTCCTTCCTGCTTTTAAAACAATGTTTCCTGTTGTTCCCCCTAAAGGTAGCAACACACCTGCGAACGCGTTATATTTGGCGGAGGAACCTTCGGCGGCGGCTGAACCTTCGGTCGTATACAAACTCCGCACACACACACACACACACACACACACACACACTCGCACATACACATACCCACTTCTCCCATGCTCACCCGTTGAAGTAGTTTTTTTAGTACAGTAACAATTACTGATAATTTTTAATAAACATGATTCGATTCGAAGTAACAAAAAGCATCGACAGCGTGCTGAACGGAACCTTCCGGGCGAAACGTCACGCAGGTGTGTTGCTGCCCGTATTTTACGCCTATAAAAAGACTCAATAGAAAGTTCCAAGAAATACTTATTTACTTTATGATCTATTTTGATATCTAACGAAAGAACACAAGAAAACTCCACAGGAACCGGGATATTTTAATTAATTTAAATTTTACTCTGTCTCTTATTAACCGACTTCCAAAAGGAGGCGGTTCTCAATTCGTCGTGAACTTTTTTTGTAAATGAGGTTTGTTTGTTTTGTTTTGTAAAACAGTATTTTCCAGTTATTGCCTATCAGCCTTTTGGTTTTGGTATTGTTTTTCTTATGCCTACAACTGGCGCACGGCATACAAGGAAGAGTCGAAAAAGCGTCGCACAGATTTTATCACACCCCCAAAGGGGTGAAAAGGGGATGAAGTTGTGTACGAACTAGGTTATAATATAGTATTTTTTAAATACTAGTTGTTCCTTGAATTAAGAATTCTTCCACCCTTTTATTAAAGTCCTCGGCGTACTTAAGATGTATGTTGTGCTTTCCATCAGGATATAGGTGAATTCTAAAAAAGAATATATTTTAAGATTTTTCGTTTCAAGTCAGTGAAATTCTCTGCTAAATGGGAGATCACTAATATGTGACATTCCACGTGCAAAGGTACCTTATGGAGGGTTTTGAGTATGAACATATAACGTATAAACATATCCCTGTTATGCTCATCATAAGCTATTCAAAAACCCTCCATAAAGTACCCACCATAAGGTACCTTTTCATGTGGAACGTCACATATTACTCAAGTTCATTACTAAATAAAATAGTTAATAAAGAAATAGGTAATGTCCAGGATCTAATAAATAAGAATGTAAAAACGTACCTTGAGCCTTGGATGTGCGTATGCAGGTGTGACACGTGTGAACTATCCACTAAAGGATCCTTCTGCCCGTATAATATCAATGTTGGGCACCTTGTAAAAGATAATTTTGTATGAACTTTGCCTTCATCACTAAAGTTAGTATACTTAGTATTTTTATCTCACGACTGCCGCTCGGTCGTACTTGTGGTTGTGCCTTAGATCAACGCGACCTCTCCACCCCTCCCTTCCGGGACGCGGAAGGCCCCTTGGCCTTGTTGCTCTAACTAAGGGGGTTGTACGTACGGACACGCTCGCTTGTGTGTTTAACTACAGGTTTACTATGGTGAACTTACTCACACTAAGGCAATGTATTGGTACAGACAATAATGGCAAAGCGGCAGTCGTGGTGTGGTCGTGAGATAAAACACCTATTGTACAGTACGGGCTGTAATACACGATGTAAAAAAAGCGTTCCTTTAAACCACCTAATGTATTAGTGATATTATAAGTATACAATACAAACCACACATTAAATAAAGCGCGGTCCAGCCTGTCATTTCGTGTATCGAGATGCATCTTCAAGCAGCTTCGCGCCGCTTTGTTGAATCACGTCCCTTTGCGGTGTGAATGGAGCTCCTGCTCTCGAATAAAGAACAAAGAAGAAACCGAATCCAAAATTTTAGAAAAAGTACGGTTTCTGATATATTATAACATCAGTTTCCAAAACTTAATTTTTTTTCGTAAAAAAAATAAGGAAAGTAAATACTAACAAATAGGTACAAAATAGCAATCTTAAAGCTATTCCTTCAATATTTTTGATATTCAATTGCTAAATAACATGCAGTTGGTTTTGGTAGGTAGGTAGGTACTAGAAATAATCCTGCGGATCGAAATACGCAGTGCCTCTTATACAGCGTGCGTGTATATCAAATACGATAAAAAAAAAATGCTGCTGAACTAGGAACGATAAAAAATAATCGATAGTACAACGCCAAAATCATCTAAGTACACAATAACATTTCCCGTGAGAATGATGTATTTTCCCGCGGTAATAAGTAGAGTAACTCAGAGTGAACGTAACTTTCTAATGATGATAATTTTTTTTTAAATCAGTTCAGTTGTTTTTGAGTTTATTCGTTACAAACAATACACACAAAAATACAAATATTTCCTCTTTATAATATTAGTATAGATTACTCTATGATTATACTATGTATTTATATTTACCCAGCAGTTAAAAGTTTACTAATAATCTGTTCATCCTGTAATTGATTGGAATTTCTAAATTCATTGGAATGTGAAATTAATAGATTATAAGTAGATCATAGGCTTTAATCTAGGTACCTTACAATTAAAATATTATTTCATTCTATTACCACCTTCTTCTTGTCGTGTGGGTTTCGAGTCGACCCAATAAACCCTAGTGTCAGAGTTTTTAAATTACCTATTTAGACGTGAGTCCCATGTACATGATGTACCTACAAAGTAGTAGAAGTAACTCTCCAAAAACTTTTTTTATGATTTAATAAGAAATTTACTTATTTTATTATACCTCATTCATTTTTATTAAACGCTGTTCCGGAAAACACCTTGTATTTATAAGTAATCTGCTTACAACCACACGTTGGTTCGTACGTTCTATTCTGCAGCTTACCGAATATACGGAGAGTTTATCTGCAGCACGGTACCCTGATTTTATAAACTTGAGTGGGTTTAAATTTAAACATGAGTGGGGTTACAAATTGTCGGGCACGTGAAATCTTGTAGAAAAAGCACACCTAAAGCACAGATTACTCTATTATATATGTAGACTAGCTAACCTAAAGTGCGGAGTGAGACAGGCCTGTCCCTATAGTAACAAAATCCTATGCGGCTTAATTAGTAAGATAAAAGCTGTTTTAAAATACTTATTTCATTTCTCAATTAATCGTTATGTTTGCTTATTTTTCGACCTTCAGGTGTCGATACTCCTTGACTCCTTGAACTATCGATAAGCCACAAAAAATGCTTAAAATATGAACACAACTAAATTACCATTATTGTATTGTAATTACCAATAGGGATGTATGTTTGTACAATTCCTAGGAAATGTATTACGAGGATACAATAGATAATAAAACGAATGAGGCCTTAATTCTACCGCAAAAATTACATTAATTGTATCTCAAATACAAACATTTTCATAAATATTTTACGGTTTGCCACAACATAAAATAATTCATCATTTTTGTCTCAATTTATATAATACAAGAGGCGTGCGGTTATAAATGAGAAGTAATCCAACCTCTTTCTGTCAAAGCCATGTCAAAGCGAGTCAATTTATTTTAATACACACTGAGTGTGGAGTTAAAAGGGTACTTGTTAGCTTTTTTCACTGGTAATGTGGCGTTGCACCGTGCAATTTGTCGTAATAAAGTGGGATCCTATAAAAGCTTGTGTTATATGACAGGTTGGAACTTTAAATATTTATTTTTCGCAGGCTTTAATATCCTTCCCGATATTAACCAGTATAAACCAACAATTAAATAATTATACTTAGTCCCAATATGCTTATTAATGCTTTGGTGCTTCGAGACTTTCAGAAACTCCAAACCAAAATTAATGTGCCGAAACCTGTGCTGATGATATTTATGCCGAGCCATGAAATATTTTCAACCATCAAAAGTATAATATTGTCAGTCTAGCTACAAATTATAAAATGTTATTTTATGTCACGCAATCTTTGGCAGAGAAATATTATTCCAGACCCATGTAAGATAAGACTCAATGTGTTATTCCGCTATAAAAACCTGACAAACCACCTGATCTTGCAAGCTCATATTGTCCAAGTTTCCACCCATCTCTGAGTTAGCAATGTCAACGCCCTAAGCCCTGATATTGCGGTACATTAACTATAAATTATAGTATGTGATAGCTATCGATGAGCTTTAATCTTTATACAGATAATAGAGAAGATACCTTTATGAAAATATTATTTCGTGATAATGACTAGTAATCCGCGATGAACCTAATCCCGAGCTGTCTGTCCGGTGCTCAAGCAAGATTGATCGAAAATATCGAAATCCGATATTAGACAGATACTTGTCGCAATGAAATACTGTATCTTTTTTGCGATAGGATTGCTCTTGTCCAGTCGTAGTGACCGAGACAAAGCAATCTCAAGATTGAGAGCAATATTGAGTGCGGATTTGACAGGTAATTTTGTACTGGAATGACATTTTTGATACGAACTCAAACTCGCTGTCACTATTGAGAGCTGATTATAAATACGGGCCTAAATTATTTACACTGGGAATAAAAAAAAATGGTTTCTAAACCTCTAATTATTCAAAATAAAATTATCTCGTGAAGGATACAAAACTTCTTTTTCTAATGTGTCGACGGCAGACACTACGCAGCTCGGAAATTATACTTTTTCAAACAGTACGATATTCCATACAAAGTAATACTATTTTTAAATGGTTTATTAACTAAATGCTTAGTTAAGCTTCAGTGTCAGCTAACTATTTTTTATGATGCTTATTTGAATTAAGGAATAAGTAAAAAAAAATCTCTAGGTAGGCATAGTAGTCTTCGAATTGATCATTTTCATTGATCATTTTACGAAATATTCTTGACTATTTTTTGAATTTTAAAAAAATCTGCTTGTAATTATGCACATTTATCTCCTTCGGGAATACCTTATTAGAATAAAAGATTATTGTGTTTAACTATATTTTTTATTATGTACCATCTATCTCATCTCGCTTTTAACATATTATCATAAAAATAATTGTTAATTTATAACTTAAAAGATTAATATTAAAAAAACAACTGTCTTATTTATTTAAAAATCTGTAATTAAAAATTGTACTTTGAATGTAACAACTATGAAAACAACCAAAACAGAAACATAGAAACAACCTAAGACTAATTTCCTAATAGAATATCCTTGTAAAAGTTGTTCAGTTTCGTTGCCTGAAAAACCCCTTTCCGTTTTTGGAATACCGTCCCGCAAGCAAGCAAGCAAGGTGCTTTAAAATATAACGGTAGTGCAATATCTGGAACACGTTTAAGCTCAGGATTATAGTATCTATTACAGTTAAGCTTAAGATCACATCATACAAAGGCTGGATGGAGAGATCACATCATCGGACTTCCAATATTTCAGAAAATTTCTGCAAATAAAAACTCTTATTTTATTTTACAATGCTCTCGATTCTGGCGGTACCATTTCTTAACTAATTTTAAGATAGCGCTGTCAATTCTCATCTTTGACATATGAACGAGATAGTAAATAAACACATGACAATGACATTCCTAAATTGACGACAGATTGCTGAATTCGTGAACGTCTTACGTTAGTTTAGAATATCAATGGCATATGTCAAAGTTGATTTGATTTGATGAAGAATTGTTTAACATGGTCAAAATACTGATAAATATAAGTCCAATTACTGCTGCGTGGCCTGATTAAGTATATACTGCCTCCCGGTTCCTGGAAGTTTTGTTATTTGGTCGAGAAGTTACGACGTTCAAACTTATACAATTAGTTGGACAATTCTGTGCTCTAGTGGTCTGAGCCAACCAGAGGTCATGGGTTCGATTTCCACTGGGGAAACACAAAGTTGATATTTGTCAATTTATCTCTGAAATCATTGAAGCAACTTCCTTGTTGGCTGTATTGTTTGATGTGCTATTGCCAAATACAATTTGGTTAAATTATTTGTTCAAAGTAAATTATAAGGACTTGGAAACATGACAATAATTCTAGGAAACGAAATCAATTTTCTTTTTAAACTAACACTGTTTTATAGATTATTTAGTATTTTGACTAATTTGATCGACTATTTGTCCAATTTGATCAATTGTTATTCAAAGTTGAAACAGTATTATTTTAGGATAATTTTAGGATTTTGTTATTATGTATACCATAGTAGCTAGTATGGGCACTATTATTATACAGAGTGTTAAAAAAAGTAAAAAGAGTAAAAGAACCACGTATTGTATTAGTGATATTCAACACGAAACACACATTAAATTAAATTAAAAAAAAAACCTGAAACAGCAACAAGTTTCAAATTTCTACTTACATACACTAGGTGTGCGGCCCGCGGCGGCAATGTCCAGTGCAGTGACGATGTGCGTAAGTAGGGTTGGTTAACTTGTTTCAGTTCTACGAATTGTAGAAAATTCAAATATTTTTATTTATTTCAATGTGTTTTTTGTGTTTTATATCACTAATACATTACGTATTTTAAAGGAACGCAGTACTTTTTTTACACCCTGTATTATCAACAAATCTTTACATTCTTAACCGTAACTTTATTCATACAATGCTGTCGTTTCTGGTGGCACCATTCCTTAAGTAATTTTAAGATGTCACTCTCTCAACTTTGATATATGAAAGAGATAGCAAATAAACACATGTCATTGACATCCCTAAACTGACGTAATAACAAAATGATGCCGCCAGAATCGAAATAAAAATTTAGCTTTTGCTGCCTGCCCCGTAAGGGATACAGGCGTCACAGCGAGATTTTTCATTCACCAAATAAATTTAAAAAATTGGTTTTCCCATACAAAATGACTCGCACAGAAAATGGGAAAACCATATTATTTTTTAATATTTCAGCTTATGTTCCATAGAAAAAGTTGGTTAGTTTTATGATCTAAACCCCCTTTAAATTTTCTTTGGTGAATGGAAAATCTCGCTGTAGGATTTTATAGATGAGCCTTCATTTGGTATAGTTTTCCTCAGTTGGATCCGGTTCCTCCTCCTCGCCGAAGGTGCCGTCTCCACACCGTTGGGCTCGGTTGTTGATCATTGTTGATGTGGCTGCTTTTACTGGAAATAAGGAAAACTCAAGTTTAAAGTAAGGTCTTGGCGTTTTGATTGAATGGAAAAAATAAGAGTGTAACAAGTAAGTACTGCATTCCTTACAACACAAAGCACGCATTAAATAAAAATATTTAAATTCTATTATAATCGTAAAACAAAAACAAGCTACTCAACCCTATTCACGCACACCACACTACGGCGTTCGTTACAGATACACTGCAGCCGCCGCGCGCAGCGCCCCGCGCCCGCCCGGCGGTGGTAGCGCCGCCGCGCCGTTGTGTGCGTGATAGAGTTGGTTAATGTGTGTGCGTATTGTGTTGTATTGTATATCACATAATACATTACGTGGTTTAAAGGAACGCAGTACTTTTTTTACACCCTGTATGTATGACATCTTGTACTGCAAAATTTAGGTACATATTTAGCAATTATTAAAATGGCAATGCAAATTGAGAGACGCAATTTTGAAAGACGAACCGTTCAAAAAGTATGTTACTGTAACGAAAGCTATGACAAAAGTCTATCGCCTAAATTACAATATATTGAAATTCTCGTAGCTTTTACTACTGTGACTGTTTCGAGGATCACTCTCGAATGTCGGATCTTACGAAATCCCGAAAAAATTAAGGTAACGGGAATGTTTTGTCAGCGTAAAATTGTAACAACTGTTAGTTTACAAACTTACTCGTCAGTTTATAAACTTTTGGTTAGGTTAGGTTAGGTTAGATTATAAATTTCCTAAGATAGATTCTGATCTAACGGTTTATGCAATGTTACGGTAACATCGACACGTCTAGGTTTAAAAAAAGTAGTATTAGCTATTTAAGCCAAATAAATATAAATCTTTGAAGATGTCCTCATATTAAATTAGTCATGTGACTCCATGGGAAATTTAAATCCTATTCGTATTCGGTTCAGTGGGCAGAACACATAATATATTGTGTGGTTGTGCGAATTTTAGGAAAATTCTTTCGAAAATGTTCATTGAAACATTTTGCAGATACCAAAATTTCTAAGGAGCTTCCTACCGTTCCAAACCCCCGGATGTGAAGAATGAGAGAAATATTTTTCTGTAGATACGGGCATTACGAGCTTGTGTTGGAAGATGTCACACAAATAAAGTGAGATTCAAAATTCAAGATACAATCATTTATTGCATTCATGGGTACATAACTAATATCTATGGGCAACTGAGTCACAGATTACTTATGAGCGCGGGTGAGTCTGAAAATTAATGATTTTTATTTTATAAGGTGTTATAAATACAAAAGCGTTCACATGAACCCGGTGGTTAGTATCTTAAAAACCAAAATATAAGTAACATTTATAACACTTAAATATTAGATTATTATTATTCGAAAGCAACAATTTTCAGAAATGGCCCCAATTTTAACATAATAATTTTTGAATGTGACATAGGTCCTGATCATATAGAACAGATTTTGCTAATTTAACGAGCCAATGACTCATTATGATCAATGACTCATTATGATCAATGACCCATACGACCAATGGTTTTTTAATGTTCAAATGATCCAAGACCAGTACCTATACTGCTTACTTAAAACCATATGCTTGACCGATCTTGGCGAAGGCATCGATTAACTTGGTGAAAGGGTTGATGCGGCCTAGCTCCCGACGTACGGTATTCCCAGGGGAACACGTGTTGGTAGTTGTGCCAGTCACAATGACCCATATGACCCAAAGATCCATATGATCAATGACCCATATGACCAAATAACCCATATGACTCATTGAAAAATATGACCCAAATGACTGATATGACTCAATGACCCATATGACCCAATGACCCCAATGACACATGATATAATCAATGACCCATAATGAGCCAAGAATAAAAAGGTTGTTTACTTACAATCATACGCTTGCCCGATCTTGGCGAAGGCGTCGATTAACTTGGTGGACGGGTTGATGCGGCCCAGTTCCGACGTGCGGTAGTCCCAGGGGAACGCGTGGTGGTAGTTGTGCCAGCCCTCGCCCAAGGCTGCCAGGCTCACGAATTTATTCTCCACTGGCTTTATGAATCTGCCGAAAAAAAAGGTGTGAAAATACTCCTAGTCCGGCGCCAAGCAGTAGGTATGCTGCGTTCCGTTGGTATGTTAAAAAGATGCCAGTGCCAAGTCAAGGCTCAATGGCGAGCTCCATCGAGCATATTATTATCGCAAATAAAAAATAAATAAACATTTTCTAGAGTGCGGTAAAGTAGACCTGTAATGTGTTAGCTTGTTCAACTTTGAAGATATATTTTTCTCAAAAACTGAAGCACATTTTTTTTCAGAGATGGATGAATTGAAATCGAACAATAGCATTCTCATATTATTCCATTACGAAGTACTACGAGCATTGTGTTCCCACCCACTACTAACTCTCAGCATATTGATATGCGTGAGTGTGGATATGTTGCAGGGAAATTACGAAACCAGGGATTCGCAAAATCCCTAGTGATATCGCGAAATACCGAAGGAAGGAGAAAATCGCTTTTTCATTCATGAAATCATCATGCTTTCTTACTAAAAATGATGAGGGATTTGTCATTTCACTAGACTTTAAACATAGAAATAAAATGAGCGTGCTCAAAAACTTTTTTTAAAATTTACAATAGCAACAATAGGCAAACCATCCGCCATCTCACCGATGACGAAGTGACAGTGACGATGCAGACGACGATGGAGCATGTTTGTCGAGATAATGCCTATTTACTCTTGCCTTGAAAAGGCTTAGGTTATAACGTATCGGAAACACATCCGCAGGCAGGGAGTTCCACTCCTTATCCATTCGCATTAAAAACGTTGACGCGAAGGGGCTTTGTGCGAATATTTGGTACATCCACAACGTAAGGATGGAATCCTAATACAGCGTCTCGTGTATATAGACTGACTTAATGAGTATAGTGAAATGATAAATCCCTAAACATATTTAGTAAGAAGGCGTAATAAACAAGTGATTTCACCTTCCTCCGGGATTTGGCGATATCCCAAGTGATTTCACGAAATCCCTGGTTTCATAATTTTCCTGCGACAGATATTTATGGGTACGGATATTCTTCGTAACTTAAATGAAAGTTTTGCATTTCGCTTAAGATACCTGAAATAGTTATCACAAGTCCAGAATTTCAAAGTTTATTTGCAAAGATTGACCTTTACACTGTCGTTAATCGGACAAAAACACCTGTAAGTATATTATGACGATGAAAGCGATCAGAAAATATAGGTGTAGGTGTATATTAAAACGTTGAAATCGATCAGAAAGTAAATAATATAAATATGAGAAGTAAGAAATGAAAATAAATTAATTTTTTGAAATAAAAATAGCACTGTGAGTGCGATAAATCTCAAAAATAAGTAAATAATAAGTAGATAGTACGGATCGACTTACTCGCGGAGTCAAATTGTAAGTTTTTTATTTATTAGAATCTTTGATGGGGTTTATCTAACTGAGCGAGTAATTGTACACCCGTAAGCTGAGAAGGCCCTTGCACAACGACGACGCAGCAAGTTGTTTGGAAACAGCTAAAATAAACAAAGCTACAACTAAACTAAACAGACTAAAGTGGAAAATGGTCTTGTGATATTTCAAAATACTGAAAAATAAATTTAATTCCTCTCACCTGTCATAAGGCTTGTTACCCCACAAGTGGGCGAAGCTGTTGACGCAGAAAGCGATATTGAGGGTGAAAGTGAACCGAAGCACGAAGCTCACCACAAAACTATTCACCAATGTCTCTTGCCAGAAGTGGACTGGGATCCACACTGGTAGGAGAATGTTCAGTAACGCAAACAGTGGAATGAATATTCTGGAAGCAAAATAAAATGTATTATAAAGAGTTGAGGACACCTCGTTCAATTCTCTTCTATTCATCGAACGACTCGAGGTGACTCGAGTGTAGTGGGAGTAAGGAAATAAAAGTACTTATACAGGGTGTAAAAGAAAGTATTCCGTTCCTTTAAACCACAGGTTCTACTAATGATTATGATGACAAACAACTTTACCAAAGCACAAAAATTTTATCTCGAAAAAAATGTTTGACTTGTCCATACAAAATTGCAGATGCGGAGAGTATTTTTGTATTGAGATGGCATTTTCTTCTTTTGCGTTTAAATTTTCTTTTTCATTCAAAATGACCACCTCGATCAGACAATTTGTATGGAAAAACAATTTTTATTTCATTTCCTGAAAAAAAAAAAAAAAAAAACTGGTCATAGCTATTTAGTTTCGTTGACAGACCAAACCCTATCAGTTTGCGGGGCGCTGTCCCTTACACCTCGTATACGCCGTATATGATAAAAATTATTTATAATAGATACTTAATTCATGTTTTGACAAACATTTTGTTTATTTCAGAAAAGTAGGTAGAAAGTATTTTATTTACGTATTTCTCTACAATTATAAAGCTGTACTTAAATGGGACCAGACCGCAAAATGTTTACTTGGAGTAAAAACAACTGAAATTAATATGATAAATCTCCTTGGCTACCAAGTTTATGAATGAAATTGAAAATTAGGTGGGATACCTACTACATTTAAGCCCGTATTTATAATCAGCTCTCAAGAGTGACAGCGAGTTTGAGTTTGAATCAGAAATGTCATTTCAGTATAAAACGGCTTGTCAAATCCACACTTAATATCGCTCTCAAACTTGAGATCGCCTGATAAATACGAGCATTACACTCATTTCGGTAACCCCTTGTGACAAACACCCTATACTTATGCGATAATTATAAGGATAAATCATACCTAATTTAAGGGTTCAAGATAGAGCAACCTAAATTCTGGACGAAGTAAAGTAGGCAAGCAAAATCACAAAACGAGAAACCCACTGTTTCTGTATCCTGATAACAGGTCCAGCTAGAAGGTCACAGAAAGCCGCTCTTACAGCCACACAGTGGTCTTCCACCACAGGGTGAGGAGTGAGCACCAGCTTCGGTCATAAGCAAACCAGAACCCTCGATACACGTCGTGAGGATCCGCTACTGACTCAGAGTACTCTAATACTTAATCATAGGAAGTCTTCTGCCTTACAGGCACAACCTAAATGGCAAGGGTATAAAAAGAGACTTACTGCTTCTGTATCCTGACTACAGGGTCAGCAAGAAGGTCACCGGATGTCTTTCTCAGGGCTACTCGACGGTCTTCCACTGCTGGATGAGGAGTCAGCACCAACCAGCCGACGTGTGCGAACCAGAACCCTCGACGCACGTCGTGAGGATCCGCTACCGTCTCGGAGTACTTGTGATGCACTCTGTGGTCCAGTGCCCACGTGTAGATGTCTCGCTGTAACAAATTGAATAAATTACATTTCAAATTTTAGGCTTTTCTAGCGTGTTGGGTAACGCTCGTTGGTCAAATGGTTGGTGTTTGTTCATTCAAACAATAATCTCCGTTGCTAGGCCATGGATGGGTGAACGGTAGTGGTATAACTAAATGAGCGTTTCCGTGCTTCGGAAGCCACTTTAAGGCGTTGGGTCTAGTTAGTTAGTCATAGGTATTATTCGTTAAGACATATATGTCAGAGGACATTTTGGCGGCTTGAAAGCTTTGACAACTGGGTTAGCCGCTAACCTGGCAAGAGCCTAATCTAGGATTGGGTCTGGTTTCCCTTCTGGGTTGCAGTGGCCAGATGGCAGTCGCTATGTGTAAAAACCAGTATTTAATTTCCTAGTTAGGTAGTCGACTTCGAGAATTTCCGGAAAAGGCTAGGATATGATGATGTAGTCCAGATTGTTGGAAAGTGGTAGTCAGTAATTTCAGCTAGTGTCGCTGCTGGAATGCCGAATATTTTAAGTAGGTACAAAATATAATTATGTGACGCGGTGTTTTTTTTTTTTTTTTTTAGGATTTCGGTATAATAATTTCAGCTTTGAGACCTAGTTAGTGTTCATGCGTGCTGGGAATCCGAATCAAAGTCATTTATCAAACCGCAATACGCTTATAAAAAAAATTTGCTTTTCCATACAAATTGTCTGATCGAGCTGGTCATTTTGTATGAAAAAGCAATATATTTTTTTCATTTCCTAAAAAAAAAACCTGGAGGTAGTTGTTCACTTTCGTTGACTGAG
>JARACY010004119.1:0-28670 GCA_029255725.1 Scrobipalpa atriplicella | reverse complement strand
GGTGAAGTAAAAGCGAAAAGGTTAGCTAACAGCGGCTAAGAGCAGTCATGTTCTGTTTAGTTCGTACGTGACAAAACCGGAGTCATTTCTGAGTGGTGGTTGAATAGGTAATGCAAAGTTTGACGAGCACTACTTTGTGTCTGACTGCGAGGCTAGTGAAGCAAGACTGCAACTGTAAACATTCCCCGTATGTAGTTTACATAATGCACCGGAGCACACACATGGCCGCTGCAGGCCAGCTCGAGGAAACTGGAAAATGCTAATGTCGGCTTCACGTCCAAACCACACTAAAACCCCCTTTGTTTCAGCCGAGGGAAATTCCTAATTTAGAAACTTGTAAGAACGCAGACATTAAAGAAATGTACCGGAAGAAGGTAAAACATAATTGCTACGCAGTTATTTGTTCAAGGGAAAATTTCTCCGCTTCCTCCATTTCTATTAAATTAGGTAGGTAATGTATTTTTTCTAGTTCAAGAAAATGTGTTTTGTGGGGTAATTGAAATTTTTTGAATGTTTTTGTCACGTGACGTGTTAAAACATTATTTATGTTGTAAGCCGGCGGAGTTTTTGTGGCATTAGGGTCGAAAGCTCGGCTCGTTGGTGGAATTTATTTTGGTGAAATGAATTGCTCAACCACACGCGACTAGTGACAAAGGTGCGCAAAATTATGTGATATAAAATAAATGGAAAAAATAAATATTAATTGTGTTTGCAAAACTGTGACCCACTTAGAATATTTAAGAAGTAATGACCTATTGTTTTTTTTAATTTTGCAAATCCAAATTTCAAGTCTAACAAAATATTGCTATTTTGAGTAGTGTTCAACCGTAGTGCAAAGATTGATAATTTTGAACAGGATTACTACCCCGATTATATTCATTGTTACCTTAGAAGATGTCAACATTCGCCTCGCCAGTCGGTCACCTCACCATTTCATGACCATGGAGCATGAAACTGCTCTGAAATATCGAGGTAACAAAAAATATACTCGCGGTAAAAATCCCGTTCAAAATAACAATCTAATTGTAGTGAACAACCGCGAAAATCTCAAAACTTATATTCAACCGTAGTGGTTGAAGAACGATTACTATTTTTATTACCTAATTGGTCATATCATATTAATTATAAATCAACATATTTTGAATTGAATGTCCGATTGAAATGTCAACCATATTTTCAATCGATTCAACCATAATTTTCATACGAACTATGGAAGTTTACCAGCAAAGCCGAGCCGGGAATTTCTCGTATGTTGTATTGTAATTTCACACGTAACACGTAACCTCAGGGTTCATAATATTACAAGTTGAAAATATAATACTCTCAAAATTCAACCGCAATATGTGTATAATTATAGGTACCTACAATAAAGAGCTTACATATAGGTACATACATACATACATAATTAAAATAATTAAATTCTAGTAGGTTTTGATAGACCCAAAATTTTGAATTCATCTAAATTGTACCAGCAGCTCATTAAAATAGCTTTAAAATACCGCGGTATACATTTCAAACATAAATTACAACGATAATTTAATTTTCAACGAAAAATTGATAGTTTGAAAGTCCACCAAATAATCGTTGTTTGGAACTACTACATGCAGCAACGAGGATCTATGGAAGCGATGCCACCAAACCACGATCAAGCAAGTGGAAGTGGATAGGGTACACCCTTCGAAGACCAGAAGATAACACCGCTAAAGTGGCACTCACCTGGAGGCCAGAGGCCGGATCTTAGCTTGCAGCAAGTTTTGTTTGTATACGTTATAGTTTATATAGATAGTTTGCTTGTTTTAACTGAGGGCAGAAAAAATTTTAGTTTAATACTGATTTAAAATTCACCCTAGAACCCAAAAATTTGACTTTTATTACATATTTTACCAAAATTAAGATAAACATGAATGTACGATAATTGTACGATAATTATAAGAGCAAAATCCGATAATTTTGATTTAGAAAGTTGGCAACACTGCCGGATGGCAATAGGCGGCCAGGCAGGCCGGCCAGGGCTTAAAACCGGTGTCAAATAAACCGGTTAATAAAGGTTTTATATATTATATATTTTTATAGAAATAGAAATAAATTTATTTTGTACCAAAACATAGCTTTTAAGTTTTTATAAGTACCTAGTAATACAATATGGACTTGTTACTGTGATAATTCTGAAATAAATATTTTTCATTTCATTTCATAAAAGGAACAAAGAAAATTCCAGTCAGCTCTGATATATTTGAAATTGTTATTTTTGATAAAAACTGAAAATATATTGCAAAGCCTTTTCAGAATTTTTTATTACAAAATAATAAAGGCAGGTTTCACTGGCATGACTTTTCACGCAGTTTGTTGTTAGGGAGCGCAAATACTGCAATGTAAAGTAGTTAGGTATATTGCACTTGCTTTTTACACCCTGAAAAGCCATGCATGCTTGCATGCGTTGCGATTTTATGGAGGTATTGCGCTCGTTGGTCAACCGTCGCCGTGGCCAGGCCATGGATGGGTGACCGGTAGAGGTACAACAACTCGAGCGTTTCCGTGCTTCGGAAGGCACGTTAAGCCGTTGGTCCCGGTTAATATCGTAGATATTAGTCGTTAATCCATGTGAAAGGCCATTGCTTAGCATGGGCGGCTTGAGAACTCTGACAGCTGGGTTGGCCACTAGCCCGGCAAAAGCCTTACCTATCTAGAATTGGGTCTGGTTTCCCTTCTGGGTTGCGGAGGTGTAAAAACCAGTACCCTCGTTCAATCCCCTAGATTAAGTAGCCGACCCCGTGAGATACGGGATAAGGCTAGGGAGATGAGATGAGATGATTAGTGTAGAGTGTTTGTATGAAAAGCTTATCACGGAGTCTTCTCTTAAGGGCAAGCAATTACTTGCCCTTAAATGAAGTATGCTAATGTATGTGATTACAGTGTTAAGGCGAATAACTTTGATTTATTTGTTTAAAAAACATAACATTCCGTGCTAAGAGCCGTAATAATATTTAAAGCACGTACTTATATTAATTTTAATTGCCTTAAACGCGGAAGTATTGGCTCAAATCTGCCCTCGTTAGGAATGAAACTGGAAAACCCCTTTAATTTAAGAAATAAGGATCGTATTAGGAATATAGGAATGAGAACGATGTAAGAAAAATAGAAGTTATCAGCGTCTTCTTTTCGCGTAATAAAATAAGTGATAAATTGTTCCTAGCTACTCGTACTGACAACCTGTCCTTAAAGTACCTACATAATAAATGCACAATCTCTCTAAAATACCTTCAAAGTCAGACGAAGCGAAAACGGAATAAACTGTTAACATTCCCTTACCCCGTAAGGTAAATAAGCGTGATTTATCTGGTTTTGTTTGTATTACACTGGCAGTCAGGGTTTAACGGAGGCAACAGTGTTAGTTCAGGGTTATATTGTTCGGGACAGTTGCAGGACTGTGTTGGTGATTCGATTTATTAGTGTAGGTAGTGAGTCTAGCTACGGTAACTAAGGTTTGAATACTAGTATATTAATAGCCTGAACAAAATCAAATTCAAGTTTAATTTGGAAATAATTTCAACGGATTGCGTTTCGGTTTCAGAGTGAATATCAAAATAAAGAAGAAATAAAGAATCCTTACAAAATACTAAGGCTCGTATTTATAAAGCGATCTCAAGATTGGAAGCAATATTTGATGCAATATTTGTATGGATTTGACAGACCGTTTTGTACTGAAATGACATTTCTGATACGAACTCAAACTCGCCGTCACTCTCGAGAGCTGATTATAACTACGGGCCTTAGTGTTTGATTTGTTATTCAATCTGAGAAAACAACGAAAACTTATTTTTAAGCTTGTTTAGAAACATAATATAACGATTACCTATGTATTTTCACAGCGTGCCGGCGACAAAAAAACCGGTCAAGTGCGAGTCGGACTCGCTCACCGAGGCTTCCGTACCAACTTGGGGGTATTTAGAACCCTCTCTCTAGCACCCAGACTTTTTTCACCCAAAAATATCAACTGGCAACTGGACTAAAGGACAAACTTAAGTTTGCTGTTGTCCCCATACCAGATCTATATCCTCCCTAGGGAGACGACATGAAAATAAGTTTGTACCTAATCCTTTTTTTGGTGATATTTGAACAAATTTACAGTTTTTAGATTTTTTCCTTTGATTGTGCTATTAGACACTGCTTCCTTCTAAATTTCATGATTGCATAGCAAGAAGCAATATCTCCTAGCACAATCGAAGGAAAAAATCCAAAAACTATTTTTTTGGTTAGATAACAAAAAAAGTATACTTTTATTTTTCGGTTCCCTTGCAATTAATCAAACAAACGTTCGTATCTTTTGATTGCGAAGACTTAGAAGTACGATTCTTTTACAGCTTCAAGGGACCCTGGACTTGAGTATTCAGTATAAATCTCAATCCTGAGAATAAGGGTCTTGACAGACGGACGGACGGACAGACAGACAGACAATGATCCTATAAGGGTTCCTTTTTTCCTTTTGAGGTACGGAACCCTAAAAAAGACTGCACATTAATATTAACATTTTATATCTAATCTCCGAGGATTCTCTTCTAAATACACACATTTTATTTACTTATTTCATATTATATCGCCTGCAACTTCAACATCTTCTCATGCTTTTAAAAGTAAAGACAAAACGTGCTCAGAATACTTATTTATCTTCGCAGAAAAGCAACGCAAATAGGCGACCGAGTCAGTTTCTCTTGTGAATGCAAGAAATAGACGGTGTTTCAATTCAAACACTTTTACAGTTAGTTTTTTGCTATTTTATGACGTTTCTGTTGAAATATTGTGCTATAGTATTTCCAAATGGGTAGGTAGGTATAGTTTCATACTTAAATAAAGTTCAAATTTTTAATCAAAGATTATGTTACTAAAATAAGTATTAGATATAAGAACACAATGAAATAATAGTTTAAAAAAAAAACTATTAATTTATTATAAATTTGCTATGTTAATTAATTATTCATTTGCATGCCTTTGTGGTTGTGATTTATATATAGGTACTAAATGACATCGATTCTGAACTCGATAAGAACGTGTCGTGACAACGTCGGTTTCGCTTGAAACATTCACGTATTGACTTTCAGGATAATTGCTATGTCGCAGCAGTATAAATGCTTTTGTAATTTGATAAAATACCTGGCAATTTCATTTTTAGTAGGACTTCGTGTTTGAAGGCTGCACTTTTGCAGGAAACTTCGTAATTTTTTATTAGTGTCATTTCATATCAGTCATTTCAAAGCTTTTACTTCAAACTTGGTCGATTTTACCGATGCATAATTTAAGTACATTTCCTGGACTGGTAAGTAGTGATAAAGAAAGAATATTTTAGCATACTGTGGAAGTCTTGTCCTGGGCATACTGTAGAAATCCGCAGAGAGAGCAGGCAGAGGGTTTCAGGTGTAAGTACCTATATACTTATTGTTAATTTAAGCGATGGTCCGCAAACCTGTCACTTCTTCTTGGACTTGAACCCTGTTGTCAGTTTTTAAACCGCCTAATAGCACAGCTAATAGGCCTCTGACATGATTTGTGTAACACAAAGAAAGAAGACAGCGACCGGGACCGACGACTGTCAGAATTGGCGAAGACTGGTATGATTTGCCTACCCCATAAGAGATAAAGGCGTGACTATTATGGATAAATATGCATGTTAGTACATTTCCTATCATAAAGTGAGACTCGTCAACTGCGGCACTCATACGAAAGCTCCGAAAACTGCAAACATTTGAACTTTTTCTCTCAACTGTAGTTGACCTAAATATTTGCACTCAAAAGTTTGTTTGTATTATGGCACGCAACATTTTGTGAAATAACGTAATACACCGTACTTTTAGCCAAAGCGGAGGTACCTACTCACATACGTTGTACGTTCTATCATGGAGTAATATAATATATTAGATTACTATGTACACATACGTAAGTAGGTATATTATACTAGCATTCCACCCCACGTTTCACGTGGGTCTAAATGAGTTTTCCCGTGGGAATAAGGTAGCCTATATTGTTATTGCCAACTTTATTTAATCTGTAATATAAAACTTCATCTTTTTCTAATTATTTTTTTAATTCTAATTCTGATTCTATTTTAAGTAATTTTAATAATATTTAAATTTAGACTATATAAATTACATGCAATATATATTAAGTTTTACCAATAAATGAACTATAACTATAATATAACCGAAGGTTATTCGAGAGCGTGTTGCAGTTAACGCCGCCGACGGTAACTTTACCAAAAATTTCCGGTCAGTCAAATTTGAATCTTGGCGTAAAGTATAAATTTATAATTTAAAATATTAATAAATAATAAATCATTTTTCGAAAATACTTCAAATCTTCATAAAAAATATCTCTACTTAATTTCAAATCCGTCTGATATCTATAACACTTAAAATCTTGATTTGAAGTGCTGGGTCTTTATAACTATGATGATTTGGTCGTTTTGAGGGGCCGTCGGGTTTTCGAGGTTATAACAGCATGGTAAAGTTTGTAGGGTAGGGGTCGACACTTAGGCCCGTATTTATAATCAGCTCTCAAGAGTGACAGCGAGTTTGAGTTCGTATCAGAAATGTCATTCTAGTACAAAACAACCTGTCATATCTATACTTAATATTGCTCTCAATATTGAGATCGCTTTATAAATACGAGCCTTATATACCTACGCCTCTGGTGATTTTGGCGTCTGAAGGCTTCAGCAACCGATCACCATCAGGTGGGCCGTTTATAACACTGCATTAATATGATAAGTTGCCCTTCACGCCATAAACCGGATTTTGGATTAAATTTAATACAGAGATAGACTAATGGCCTGGTATTACTTAAACAGCCTCTGAGCTGTAGTCTATTTGGTCAGTAGCCATGGGCTCTCGATATGGAGGTAGTGAGTTCAATTTCCACATTTGAAATTCAGTCAATTTCAGTCAACAAAATTAGATATGTAGATTTTATCAATTTATCACTTTGTGTGAATATTTCCAGTGTGGTTAAGACAATGCAAGCTAGATCAACTCATTGACTGACAAGTATTTTGTGCTTCGGAGGGTGCGTTTAGATGTCGTTGTCTATTTGCTTTTGCACGTCACACAATCTAAGAATTCTGATAATTAATCTGGCATCAAGGTGCATGGGATTTTGACGAATTGACAATTTGTACCATAGAAACATTAAAGAGATCCAAGGCGATAACTTTTTTTTTTCTCCCATTTGCTAGGGAATAGCTTCATTATTTAAAAAAAAAGAAACAGTACATTCACTCTTTTCGATCCTCAAGTACGCAGCGGCCAGCAATTTCTCCAAACGACATTAATGACCATTAACGACCTCTGCACGAGGTCTTTAAAGTACACACTAGTATGGATTAGGTGTTTTTAAGTTCACAATATTATTATTTTAAAGGCCGAATGCGCAAATTAAAAAAAAAAAGAATGAACGAATGAATGGAATGTGCTCCTGTCATAGGCGCCATTCTAATTTTAAATTTTACAATATTATGGAGGAATTGCATGTTTAATGTTTATTTTAAGTTTATTGATATTGTTTCCTCGCAAATGAGAGAAAAGTACTGTACTAATCTCAGCCAAAATAGCAATGTATGGTCTCGTTTACATTGGAAGGCCTCGACTGCGTCTCGGCCTTCCAAATTTACTCGACCATACATTGCTTTATTTTTGGCTTCTAAAGTAATGTACTATTACCTATCCAAGATATCTAATGCAGAGTTTGACAACGACATTTCCAGCAGCATAAGACGCATCACGATATCACGATCTTACAAAGCCTAATCCATCTACTGTCGACAATCCGACAATTTCAGCGATTCCCTTCACAGGTGGTTTATCCTTCCTATGAATAGCAAATACTGACAAACAACATAAGACCCTAGACTGCTTAGGCTCAAGACACGACGGACTGTAGCTCAGATCCAATCCGACTGCTGGATTGCAGTCCAGATGCTGTTTGTACGTGGTGGGCGCGATTGCAATGAGTTGTCGCCAACTGCTCAAACTTGCAGTTTTATGGCTGTGTACTTCGGTGAGTGTGCTCAGCAATTCCACCTTCTACTATCGGACAACTAGATGCATCGCAGGTTCCCATCCATACCTAGTTGATAATTCACCAATTTCCAGTCATCTTTTATAAAGCGCTTAGCTAAAGAGCGGAACTCACTACCTGCATCCGGGTTTCCGAATGCATTTGCCTCACCCAATACTTCAAAGTTAGAGTAAACAGGCATCTTCTGGGTGAGCTCGATCCATCGCCGTCTGTCTCTTTCGTCCCTGACCTAGACTAGAGTCAAGAAAACTCATTTAAAAAAAAGGTTGTTCAGTTACAACAACTGCACATTATAATTCTGTGGCGTATGCCAAAACCCAGCTCTCAAAGTTTTCAAGCCACCAATGCTTAGCAATGGCCTCTGACATGGCCTAACGACTAAAATCTACAATGTTAACTGAGACCAACGGCTTAACGTACCTTCCGAAGCACGGAAACGCACGAGTTGTTATATCACTACCGGTCTCCCATCCATAAGCACTAACAATACAATATAATACAATACAATTCGCAATTGGCTGTCGTATTGCAGTTGCGTTGCAGTCCGTCTGTCTCCAGCCTAAGCGCCGAGACATCTGATAAATGAAGGCGTTCGCCCCTGAAAGGATTCCCCACCTTATGGTAATGATAAATTGTATGATTGATGTAGGTAGGACAGATTTTGATAGGATTCTGAGAAGCCAGTGGCGGAATTTGCCCTTTTGAGATAGGTTTTATTGGGAAAATAGCTGTGCATTACCTACATACATGTGTAAAATTTTGTACATAAAGATGAATAAATTCAAAGTGTCAATATTCGATAAACATAAAAGTGCGGAACCTGACCACTAAGCAAGTTCCATACAGTATAAAAATACTTAATTATGGACGTCTATCGTCTATTTGACGACCGTAATAATTGTGTTGAAAATTATTTCATGTAAGACAGGGCTTATTTTCGTTAAATAAGTTTTGAAAAATTTTTACCTACCTGAACTGACAGTACATCACGAAAATTTTATCGAAGACCCCCGGAAAAAACCACGGGAAATAGAAAAGCCGAAAGACTGACAGATATCCAAGCGGGGAATTTGATTTTTGTTACGGGAATTTCTTTTAAGTCGTAAGCGGCGGAATATTACAAAAAATAAATAAAAGCAAAGGGAAAAGGTTACGGGCTTACACTTATCCGTGTATATTGTATGTTTATGTCGTAGAAGATTTGATAATTCGAATCTTCGCGAAAATCCTAGAGATTTTGCGAAAATGCGGATAATTAGACAATAGTGAAAGCATTGGAAATCTTACTGGAAAAAGTCAGGATTTTTGCGAAAACTCGTCGTTTTAGTAACACTTAACTCCTATTGGCTAGATTTTTAGGGTTCCGTACCTCAAAAGGAAAAAAGGAACCCATATAAGAACAGCTAATCCGATTTCAACTGCAGATTTAGGTAAACAGGCCTGGATTCAGGCCTTCAGACGCCACAGGAAAAGTATATTTAAGTCAGTTCGTGCCTGTCACAGATTTCATATTATCGGCAAAAGTCCTTTGACTTGACTTGATACAGTTTTTTTTTTTTTTAATAAATAGGTATAAGGCCCATTATTATTTCAAGTTGCTTAGGTACCCAAAGTACAGAATACCTATATATAATAGTCAAAGTTTGAACTCATGCTTTCCGCTGTTCAGTGAGAATCTGAATCTTTAGAAGTAGATGTCTATGGGAATTTTTTGGACGATACTTGTGAGTTCCTGCAGAGGGCGCCGAAACTGGCTAAAAAAGCGTTTCTTTACACGGAAAAGTCTATTGACTATTTACATCTTTACAAATTTTGTCAAATCAATCTGTTTACATCTCTGAAAGCTGTATTTTACTTATCAATAGTCATTATTCAATAAAACCGCACTAAGAAAGCCGTTCTAAACTATAAATTTTACACAAAAACTTATTTGTCACATTGCGTGTAACGAAAACATCAAAACAACATTATACGACCTGTCAAAATGTTAGGCGCGCACAACGCCATCTATTTTGAAACTAAGAATTTTCTCCGGAACGAGCAAATTAAAAACCCCCATTGAAGAAGTTACCTAGAAGTCTTCCTAGATACCTATTGGTGATGCTTACAATCTTCTTCTGCCTCTGTGGTCTAGTGGTAGTTGTAGTGTTTAATATAAGACAGAACTTCATAATATTTACTGAATATTTTCCTCAAATGTTTAGCTAGGACATGGTTTGCTCATTTTATAAAAATATTGTGGGCATATTTTTTAAACCGCATTTTTGGGCGAATTTCGCAATTTTTGGCGTGACGCTGCTGTCGCGCGCGCTAATTTGAAAGATATTATGCGTTACGTACGATATTTGAATGTCTAGAAATAGTTGTGCTTATTTGACACTGGTATTCGCCTTAAGGCTCGGTCTACCAACTTTTCTTACTGTGCGTTCTCAGAATATTAGAGTACAAAGTATCTTTGTGCCGATACACTTGTGTTAGCTCTCTCGCACACGTGTGTGGCGTAGATAATGAGGGAACAAGAACTCTAGAGTTCACTCCAGTTGTAATGTAGGGTCGCCATCTTGTAATGGAGTTTATGAAATGTGCCATTTGATATTTTTTCGTAAAAATAAGATAATAAAAGATTAAGACTGAATCTCAAAATCATAATTTGGCTAGTAACAATCAGAAACTATGTAATTATGACTACAATTTACTAAGTAAGTAAGTTTTTATTTATTTTAGGAGTTTAGACGAAGAGTTGTTTGAAGATTTGTGTAGTGAGTTTCTATATTCCAGCAGAACTTATCCTACCTACCTGAATGACAAAGACTAAGTTTTTAAAATGTTTTGATTTCATTTTAAAAGCTAAAAGGTTAAACATTCAATCCTATTTCCTTCAAAACTAATGAAATTTCAGCATGATAATACTAACTACACACGAGCTTACAAAAAGCTGTTGTCCTACGGAATCTATGGTCATGGTCACCCCAGCCAAGTTCACAAGTGGGGCTGGTGGGAAGACTGTAAACTGAGATCGTGGGAGCATGCGGGCAGCATAATACCGCGATTGATACTTCACAAGTTCAACGACAACTACTTGCCTAATTGAGCTGATCCAGAGCAGGGCTTAGACTAGGAGAATATCCGGACCGCTTAGAACTATGCTAGTACGAATACTTATTTTCTGTAGCATAAATCGACGTATAGTTCAAGCAACCATTTTTGGTCTCTTGATGCATACCTGCAATCAAATAAAAAAATCGAGTTAATTACCATTATTTTCTATAAACTTAAATTACTTCCATGCTGGACTGGGAGTCATAGAAAAACATAGAATGTGCTAGCTGCATCTCCTCCCGGGTATGCTGTAAAAACCAGCTAAGGGGTACGAGGGTTTTAGTATATTGCAATTTAGGCGATGGGCTGAAAACCCGTCATTCTAAAACATCCTGAAACCCTTTAGCTGATTTTTACTCCATGCCCTGGAGGAGATGCAGCAGGCACATTCTATGTTTGTCTATCACTCCCAGTCCAGCATGGAAGTATATATGTCAGCGTTAAATTGTAACAACTGTTAGTTTACAAACTTACTAGTCAGTTTATAAACTATCGGTAGGTTAGGTTAGGTTAGATTATAAATTTCCTAAGATAAATTATAATATAACGTCTTTGACTAAATCCCTGCGACATATACATACGTGTACGTGTGGTATACGTAGTAGCTCTTTCGTTTGGCATCAAATTTCCATACTGTCCTCAGTTCTCTATTCATCCAAGTTCGAGGGTCGTACTTCCCGTTCAACCGGCAAGTTGTGGTTACAGAGATGCGTATTATAGTACAGAGACTACAGACCCCCTCGAAAATTTACCCCGAAAACCGCTTATCGCTTAAACAAGGTCAGAGATCCTATCGAGTTGCCTTAAGCATTGATGGAGATGCGCGCCATGTTGATTTGATTATGGTTGTTATTTATGGCGGCGTCTAAATTTACTATTGGAACGAAATGTTTCTTGCCTTTTAAGGCTAATTATCATGAACGGCAATCAAGTGAATAAATACCGTGAAAAAGTTTACGATAGAACAAATTGGCCCTTGGGAACCCATCCCTAAAATACTAGATAGCCCTTCTGGCAGAACCGTTTACACGTTTCAACTTACGAACTGTACTTACCAACTACCTATACTTGCAGCTGGAAGCGTTTTAACCGGCCTTAATGATATAGAATTGTCACAACAAAAGAATGCCAACGACGGAAACCATATCTATCTAGCCGGAACTTATTTGCAGCTAAATTAAGTAGTAAAAGAGACGATTTGGCTTCACTGGCATGGTGAACTCTTTTCGAGAACAAGTCCCAACTAGCAAAATTTTCGATATACAGCTATTATTAGCTGTATATCAGCTGTAGAAACAGTCGCATATCTATTGTAAACAAGCTTATATCATGCGAATTTGGCCCCACTTTAATCGCTATTAGGAGATATATTAGATATATTAAAGCTCCGCTTAGGACTACCGGGAAACAAATCATTTGTATATTTGTGTCCTTCTGAGCTAGTTGGTGTTAAATCAGTGACAAAAATTCAATTGTGTCACAATTAGGAAACAGAAGGGTCGCAGCTAACGCTGATTTACAATAATTTGATTACAAATTGTTGATTGGGATTCTATAATAACACTTTTTGTTTTGTGCGGACTTGTGCGTGATTTGGAACTCTGACAGGATTTTATTAAATTAAAACCAATAATATTGGTAAGTATCTTTATAATTTCCTCCATCTTGAAATCCATCGGTAAAAATTGACCGTATATTTTAAGTTTTAGGTGAAATTCATATGCGCTTGCAATTTTACTGATAAATGGGTACCATATTATTACTGTATTTTTAATGCCCCCCTCGAATTAATAGTATTTATTAAAATTTAAATATTTTTATTAATTAGGTATTTGCAAAGACATCTATATACAACTTATTAGAGTTAAGGGAGCTGCTAACCAGAAGATATACAACATCTCGCCGCCATTACGGTGTTTAGGGTTCCTCAGGTTCAAATTAAATAAACCTTTGATATAGTCCGGTAAATTCAATGTTCTTTCCCTTCTTCTGCGTTTATAAGACCCACCTTTCTTGTAATGACTCCATTTTTGATCCATGTTTTTGCACAAACTTGGAAAAATAAAACTTGTGAAATAAAATATCGTCACCGTCAGCCATAAAATAATGTTTTGCTACAATTTGATGTCAAGAAATCCAATATGCAGCAGAAAGGTGACATATACGCCCATTTTTGAATAAATATGCATCTTTTTAGCGTTATATTAGAGATAAGAAAGTTAATATATTGCCAGTGATAAATGAGAAATATATTATGCTGCATTACATCTATTGAGTGGTAATAAAGGTTCAGTTATCATTAATATAACGCAAGCGATAGTGGATATTCATATAGAGCATATCTGTGATAAAACAGCTACTGTGACATCTATTATATCACTAGTTAGCTGCAAAGGTTCTAATATAACACTGGCTATATATCAATGATAGCAGAGCCACATAAGTTCATATTTGCGTTATAGTAGTATCATGAAAACACTAATATACAACATAACTGCTCTAATTGAGGTTTTGAGTATACTATTTTACAACAGTGTTATATGTAATGTAAAAGGCAGCTATGTAAACGTTTATATCGTAGGTTATAATCCCAATTAGGCTGTATATTGTTATACAGCTATCTGGTGTCTCATATCACATATATATCACTAGCAGCCATAAGCGTTACTTATTTACACCTTTAATATCTCTATGTAGCGATAAGATCTTGCGATTTTGCACAATTTTGCTAGTTGGGACAGGGCCATAAATAAAGCACATCGGCTAAATGGTGGGTAAAAATCGGTGGGTAAAAACGTCAGTGTTTCTTTTCACATGTCAAAGTTCAATATTTATGGCCTCTTACTGTAGATGAAGACACACAGCCCAAATGAGGGCCGGATGTCATGCATAGCTAACGGGAAAGGAGTTCACGAGAAAACGCCTCTCGCTTCGTACAATATTTACTCATCAATCGTTCTAACCTTTTCCCTTATTTCACAGGATCGGCTACCTAATCTAAGGGATCGAACGAGGGTACTGGTTTTTACACAGAGCGACTGCCATCTGACCTCCGCAACACAGAAGGGAAGATAAGGTTGATTTCACACACAACCTTTGAATTTCTTCGTAGGTGTGTGCAGGTTTCCTCACGATGTTTTCCTTCACCGTAAAAGCGCCGAATAAACGTACATTATGAAATTCGAAAACCGAAAAACACATTGTTACGTGGCGGGATTCGAACCACGACCTCCTGCGCAGGAGGCCGCGGCCCTATCCACTACACCATCGGGCTTTCGTACAATATTTACTAAGAGCGCGGAAATAAATTATAATATCACCAAAGTGGCGAGATCGCTGACAGGTTCAGAGCAACATCTGGGAACTTGCAATTTCGCGACAATATTAGCGAGCTAATTCTATTATACATAGGATGTAAAAATAAGTACTGTGTTCCTTTAAACCACACGCTGTACTGATGATACCAAACACCTTTCCCAAAGCACAAAAATTTTATCTTCAAAGATGCTTTTCCTTACAAAGATGCTCTCCGGGATCTGCAGTTTTGTGTGGACAAAGCAACTATTTTTTAGTTTTTTTTTTTAGGTATTTATGATGATTCCCAAATAGCTCTCGCGCTATAACCAATCCCGCGCGTCGCATACCGAATGTTGATTTTTGATTGAGTTTTTTTAATTTTTATGTGCTCCTTTAACGTTACTGAAACTGAAACACCCCCTAACTAAGCTATGGCACGCAATTAAATTAACATCCTGTTAGTGTATTTTTCGACTAGGCAATCTCCACCGGCCTCCCCTCTGATTATGCATATTTCATTAGATAATTATTGTTAATTGGTATTACTCAAATTTCCTATTTAAAAAAAGCGACACCAATCGTAAAATCAATGCTAATAGTGTGGTTGCTGTACAAAACCAAGCCTCAAAACTTTACAATTTTTTTCTCATCTTCTACCGTTTCTATTATCCAATTATTTCAGAACATTCTCAAATGAGCGCTTTTCCACTAGACGGCACGTCAACGGCAACGGCGACGGCATGGCGACGATCACGTGACAATATCTATGGGAATCGATGACATGCTGTGACGGTGCCGTGCCGTCAAGTGGAAAAGCGTGTCATATAATTTCATTGATTTTCATACATTATCTCACCTACGATATCGTCGACGGTACCGTGCCGTCGCCGTTGCCGTTGACGTGCCGTCTAGTGGAAAAGCGCCCAATCTCTGTGTTCATCTGTGCCCGTTACATTACTTTAAAACCGGAAGATAAAACTAAATGGACACTTGACTTTCATGTCACTTGTTAAGCCAGGGGTGGTTCACCCCGAGACATTTTAAAAGAGTTAAGGGGAATATAGCCGGCAATTGAGAGCTTACTCCTCGAATTAATGTAAAAATCCAAAAATATATACATCTGTTAAATTAGTTCATGGTCTACAATTCTACAATTGCAACATTTAAAAATATGTACTGTAGTTCATAAATAAGAATGCTAAAAAAAAAACGAAAGTGAATTTTAACAGTAAACTACTCCTCCAAAACTAATAAGCGCTTTCACGGTTTCTTCGGAAAAATATCCGTATTATGTTTACCAACAATCACAACATGGATTTTTAAAATTAAATCCGATCTGTAGTTTTATGGAATTAGCTTTTTTGTGTCTTTTTTAGCGCGCGTTGATTTGAACGATATTTCTAGGGCACTACGGGCGATGGTTGCATATCTTGAAATCTAGTTACTAATTTTGGGGTTGAAATCCCCTTAATATCCTGTTCCTATTAAATTGGCTAGCTTCCAGATGGTTTAGAGTTAGAGTTAATACTTGTCTCCATGTGAAATGTTAGAGCGCTCACGAAATTAAAAGATTTCACGTGTATCTCGATTCGACCAATGCGGTATTGAAGCTTTGTGCACAGATTACTTATACAGTTAAGTAAATTTAGCTAGCACTTTACACATTTTTTTAAATCCTCAAGTGACCACTACAATCAGTCAATTTGTATGGGGAAGCCAAAAACAACTTCGAGAAGAATTTTTTACAATATTTTTGTGTGCATCTTTATCGTTAGTAAAACATCCCCCAAACTATGGCATGCAACTAAATTAACACCCTGTATAAAAAAGAAACTTTGTGCGCATTCTGTCTGTGAGCCTGGCAAAGGCATCGATTTGGGATAATCTCGTTTAAACTAGTGTTGCCAAACAATCGATAGGGCACTATCGAGCGATATCACTAGTTCAAACATCACGGGGGAAGATGATGATAATCAATAGAGGTCATGTTATCCGTGCTAATTTTGTTAGTAATTATTGTGAACAGTTATTAATACTTCGAACGTATATCTGTATAAATTTCTTGAAAAATATCTGTATGATGTGATGACGGAATGTAGTAGTATAGCTGCTCAAAATATTGTAATTTATACTAAACTAAAAACGATTATATCAAGCCTAAATTCGCTATTATAATTTATGAAAATAAGTTACGTGCTGCAAGCATGCATGTGTTTCAGTCAGCTATTAAACCTCAGGATTATGCAAGTGTTTACTAAAGACACCCTCAAGCTTTTTCATGAAACTTCGTATAATTGTGTAGGTTAATAAACTGAACAAGCAAAAATATAAAGAAACACCCGAGAAAAATTAATCGGTTTAGAGCGGCCCTGGTACCGTATCTCCTTGTCTGACTGTACAGCAGCGGAGACTGACAGAAAGGGCAAAAAAGTATTGGATTCTGAGTTGAACTCTAATACTATCCGGGTCCGATGTGTGTCAATGGACACGCGCTAACAAGCGGCGGAGATGATAACGGTCGTGACAGATTCTGAGCGCATGTCTTCAAGGTATATACCGGCCCATTTCGTAGGTCCGAGTGTTCGAAAGTAAACTTTAGCGCTGTGACTTAAAGCTCGTATCCTGGACCGGTTTGACAGCTGCTTAGAGTTCCAATCGAGTCTCGACTCCCCAGACGCGGTTTGTCGTCGACGACCGGCTACGGCTAGGCTACGACATTTCATTCTATCGATTGTTTACTCTATTTGTCAATATTTGTTAAAGAAGTCATATGGACTGTTTATTTTTTAAAAGGTCGTACTGTAGGGGAGAATAAGTAGGGGTGATGTTGGAAAACAAACTTTGTTAAAATGAATTAACGCTGTCGATTCTGGCGGCACCATTTCTTAACTATTTAAAAATAGCGCTGTCACTTTCTCAATTTTGACATAATGAAAGCGCTAGCAAATAATTGACATTTCTTAATTAGTTAAGAAATAGACCCGCCTAAATCGACAGCAATGTGTCGGTAGAAACCGTCGTTTTCGTTCTAATTTTTATTATGTTTGTAAAACTATAATGTTAGGCTATCAAAGAATCGCTCTATGACAATGTATTTTTATAAAGACGCGCTTTTAGCTACACTTTTCTTGCTCCAAGACTTATTGAAATTTAGCTTCAATTGTTAAAAATAATGACATTATTATTTCACGTACCTATAAATTCAAATTTAAAATTGCAATAACGTATTTCTATTGTACGTTTCTACGAATTGTGTCTTTCGTTTTAAATACGTAGAATGACGAAACATGGCACCGTGTCATTGTCTTTAGAAAGGAACCGTGTGTCCGCTTCGAAGGCCAAGCCCTAGGAATGTAAATGCAGTTTTAAACATACTATAAACTTACTATATTACTACTATCAATGCTGAACAAATCGAGCTAAGCAAGAACTAGGTATTGTAGGTATTGAGAACTTTATTTTTATAGAGTGCAGATACTTGTATCTCTCTGTGTATTCTGCCGATGCTCTTATAGTGAAGAAATCTTTAACCTGTAGCCATCTTTTATCACATCTATCTATCAATCTATCAAATTGTATGAAATTGATAGATAGATGCGATATATTCGTTATCGCGCGGCGGCATGCTACGCGAGCTGGTGTCTTTGTCCTTATTACCCCAATTCAATTCCATGCCTGGTGTCTTCGTCCTATAATAACCCCAATTTCTCAAACACATAAGTAAATATCTGACGTTCAATCACACCTACTCAATTCACAAGATCGTTTGCAGTTTTTAACAAACTTTATGTCGCAGGCAAATGTGGAATGACCAGTCTGAAGATTTGCCCCAGAGCTACCCTGTGACATCATTATTTCAAGAAAAGTAGTAATGGTCGAAAGCTGCGGCCAGCGGTTGCCTTGTAATTTATAATTTTATCTCGGTAGATAACTTAATTACTAACTTCACAATGTTGAGATACGCGCTACTTGTGCCACTCTCCGCGTATTAGTGGGACTCTAGAGCGTACTCTGAACTAGAACTTGTATCTGTAGTACCAAAACTCAACTAAGTATTGTTTTGCCAACGTGTGAGTATGTGAGGGACACTCGAAACTAATTTACTCATTATTCTAGCTCAGTTCTTACGTAAAGTTTGAAAGACAGTTTTTCAGGGCAGCTCGCATGAGACAACAATTGGTGCTCGACAAATAATGAGCGTCTTACGAAGACAGCGTTTGCAAAAAAAAAACGCACATGTGGTACGCTGCCTCATTAAACCGTGGGAACAAGAAAAAACCGGTCAAGCGCGATCTAGACTTAGGCGGAGAGTTCTGTATGTTTTATTTGAAAATAAAAATGCTGTCCTAGTTTGTTCTTTGTGTGTTTTGCTCGTATTCTTGTTGAATATGGTACAGCTAGCGCTAATTCAAATATTCTTCATCTCGGTTCTAACGAAAAACAAACAAGTACAAAATATAATTTCAAGTAGGTATTTTAAATATAGTGAAAGGATGCTCTAAATCCAAACATAAAAGATTTTTTTTTAGATTTCACAGTAGAAATTAAACACCATAATGTGAGTCATTTATAAACATGATATTATGGTTAAGCTCTACTTTTAACACCCAGCCAGCGGATATGTTTGCAATTTGTTTGAAAAATGTTTATGATTTTTACTAGGATATTGAGGTTAATGTTATATAAAAATGATATAAGTACATCTACTTCCCGTGGGACCTACAATCATGAAATTTTGAAGGAAGCATTAATAGCCACAATCCAAAAAAAATCTGAAAACTGTAAATTTGTTCAAATATCACCAAAGAAAAATAAGGATTACAAACATATTTTCGTAGTCGTCTCCCTATATCTAGTATGGGGACAAACATCAAACTTAAGTTATGTCCTTTAGTCCAGTGATATTTTTGGTGTGAAAAAGTCTGGGTGCTCGAGGAGGGTTCTATATTCGCTTTAAATACCCCCAAGTTGGTACGGAAGCCTCGTGTGAGCGAGTCCGACTCGCACTTGACCGTTATCTCCCTAGGGAAGAAAGTAAATTCCATATATTTTTGCCGCCCGCATAAGTTCGCTTGGATTTACGTACTTTCTTCCTTTTTTTTAAGTAAGAACTATTACTAACTAACTAAGTACTTTCTGAACAGGTGTAGGATAAATAACTTAAATATTACTACGACTGTTCACTTACACTGTTTAGTCGTTATCCAACGACAAGTTTAAATAAGTTAATAGGTCTACAAATAGCATACGCTTTCTAGTAGGTAATATTGATAACTGACTCAGCTTTTACAGTAGGTTATACATATTTACAATGTTATATTCATGGCTTATTTTTGCTTATCAAAGCAATTTTAAAGGTGATTTGTGATAGTTGATAAACGCAAAATGGTCAATTATGGTGACTCCAACAAAATTCTAAGAATCCTTGAAATACTACTTTTTAATTTGATTTATAAATAACTATAGCTGTCCGTCAGCGGTGTTAAAAACGTTTTCTCGTGGGAATGACTTTCCCGTGGTAAAAAGTAGCCTATGTTACTCAGGTGAACGTAGCTTTCCAACGGTAAAAGAATTTTTTAAATCGTCCAGTAGTTTTTAAGTTATTTCATAACATACATACATAAATACATATCTTTCCTCTTTATAATATTAGTATGTATACATACACTAATTTTGGTTCTGACCTCAACGTTTCAAGCATATACGAGAGTCTTCATCGTCTGATTGCACACACCACAACACCTACCGCTTGGTGACCTAGTACGACTGCATCGAATCGAAGTCTTCCATATATCTCCACACAATTTCCAAGTCATTGACATTTTTTGTAAACCAGTATGGGGTCGTATTTATAATCAGCTCTCAAGAGTGACAGCGAATTTGAGTATGTATCAGAAATGTCATTTCAGTACAAAACGACCTGTCAAATCCAAACTTAATATTGCTCTCAATCTTGAGATCGCTTTATAATACGAGCCTATGATCCAGAAAGCCTTGATGCGTAGGTGTATATAAATAAACACTGTTGGTCTTGCCGCATTATTGCAGTTTTATTATTACCTAGCTCGGATGACTGCATTGCCCTGGGTTAAGCGCCCTGCGGCAGGCCGCGTTGAGGCTTCCGAGCGAAGCCGCAGGGAAATATATAATATCAAATATCTATAGGTCTTTAGTATTGTGAAGGTATTGTGCTCATAAGAAAACATTCAGCATTTTCAGCCCAACTAGTTGAATATTTTGAAGACAGTAAAAGGGTCAGAGGTTTATTGTAATTAGGACCTGTCACTACCAAAATTAATAGCTCAATATGGTTTTCAAATAACTCTCCTTAGTAAGGCCTAAGTTAAGGATAATATTTTTTTTTTCTTGCCAGAAAGATGCTTTCGTAACACTATTAAGGTACATATACGGGGGCATAATACATTCCCATTGTTCCATGTGGTTCTAAATAAAGTATCAAACGTGTAACGTGGTTCCACATCTAAATAATTAACTAGATCGAAATTCTATTTCAATTCATCAATTCCTTTGTACCTACCTAGGTAGATTTCAAAATTCTATTGTTTCTGAAAGGGGTTTACATAATTAATTGGGAAAACCAGCTATTGATCAGAATGTGTCCTGCGAAAATTCAATCACATATCAGTAACAGATATCGTCAGTGAGCAAACATCACCGCGCAAGTCATTTTCGCCTAGTTTTTAGGGAGGATAAAAAACTGCTTGGTTTTATTAGAATTAACTCAAACATAACCCAATTAATTTGGTTTTGACTTTCAATGGACATCAGAAATCAGCAAAATTTATATTTTTTGGAAATTTTGTCTCTAAATGTGTACTTACTAATGTCGGAAATGCCAAAAACTACTTGCGCGGTGATGTTTGCTCACCGACGATATACCGGGTGTAAGGGACAGACATGCATGAAAGCAGATTGACTAATTAATAAATGGCAAGTGTGCATGGAAATGTTAGAAGGGGAAGACCTCGACGCACGTACCTGGATCAAATCGGGGACGTCCTAAAGAAAGGTCAGGTCAAGAGTACCCTAAACCGACGAGCTTGTATGAATGGACGAAGCGAAAGAAGTATGTAAGGATCGTAGCAAGTGGAAAGATGTGGTCTCTGCCTACCCCTCTGGGAAAAAGGCGTGATTATATGTATGTATGTATGTAAGGGACAGCGTACCAGAAGCAGATAGGTGTTGCTCAGTCAACGAAACTGAACAACTTTCACCAAGAAATTTTGAATGAAAAAGTTGTTCAGTTTCGTTGAATGAGCAACCCCAATCCGTTTCTGGTACACTGCCTCTTCACCCTATGAAATGAATCTTATTATTGTATACTGGGAGCTTAGGTGAAATTCAGACCGGTTCGGCTCGGACCGCATTTTATAATGCGGTAAAGGAAATTGAACTTTGTAAACAAATATTGGCACGCAATTCTTCCATTTTGACACGTCGCGTCAGGCGTTCATACGGCACCGTACAGGAGTCGTATTTTTGAATCACCGTCATTCTCGCAAATATCCCTTTGGCAACCGTAAGATTGCTTTAGGCCGGGAGAACATTGGATCGATTCAATAACGGTAATAATATTGGATGTTTATTTCCTTCATCCTACGCGTCTTTCATCCTTACATCTATTACCGTAAAAAGCTGTTAGAATACGTATTTTATTTTATCTGATCGTTTTTCTTGGTACCAATCTGTTGTTTGTGGGCTCCCATTTACAATTCCAGTACATCCGCATTTATCAGCTTTGTTATGTCTTCGGCAGAAATAGCCTGATTCACTAAATAACTACAATGGCAACTAAGCATATGACCCACCTGATAGTAAGCAGCACCATAGCCTATAACACCTACTACTATCCCACTAGATCCTAGTGAAATAGCAGAGTGCGTTGCACACCGTGATACCTAAAGTGTATTGTCTCATGTGACAGTAGTTTCACTAGCTCTCTTGCCCTTCACACCGAAACACACACACACACACACACACACACACACACACACACACACACACACACACACACACACACACACACACACACACACACACACACACACACACACACACACACACACACAAACACACAAACACACACACACACACACACACAAACACACAAACACACACACACACACACACACACACACACAACACTAGTGTGTGCACACTTCTGCTTGGCGGCAGAAATAAGCAAGAGGGTGGTACTCCCCCAGACGGATTTTGCACAAAATCCTACCACTTACAAGAGGTCAACTTCGAATGATCCCACTATTTGTATTTGCAGGGAACTGCGCTTAAATGTTGTTTCAACAAAGTTAGGCGCAAGTAACACGAAAGCAGTTTTAAGATAACTCAGTGTAGCAGATTTAACAACTAACAACTGTACTTTTCATATTCCCGGAGTTGCCAGTTTAAAAGTTGGCCTGTCGCAGTCGCAAACGTACTTATTTTTTTTCAAGACGGCAGATTTATTTACAGCTGGGAATAGGAAATTGCGAAAATAACTTGCTGGAAAATTTGCTTACGGATTTAAAGCTTGAAACATTTAGTAGTAAAATCAATTTTTTTTTATGTAGGTAAGTTTAGGAACATTGACTACATGTCTCAGAAAAAAAAATGTTGCCAATATTATTTGTTTAATGGGGAAAATGTTTATTTCTTCTCATGTCAACATGTTTACACAAAACTCGTGCCAATAAAAACACAACCTTTTTGCTGTCGATCTATGAGACACAGTATTTTCGAAATACGTACGTACAAAATCTCAATATCAATGTTAAATAAATAAGAAGAAAGAAAAATATATCGGAAATAATGCATATCTTTATGATTTTCCATCAGTTCGTAGATAGAAACATGTGCGTCGTATAGGAAAAGGAATCGAAATGAACTCAGCTACAAAATATACAGACAGACTTCCGAACGAGCTGTCACCCAAAAGATGACAATTAGGGGTTTTTGGCAACAAATCGACTTAACTAAATCTTAACCAAAATCATTACCGTCGTCCCTTTCTGTTCTCTCATAACTTATAATAGAAAATGATAGACATTTGCTACGCCGAATTACGCTCAAAATGATCAACATAGGATCAAAGTGGAACAACAAATGGGACCTATTTAGCAGTGACAAGGCCGATACCAGGTTCGCATGTCATTTGTTTGCCACAGAGCATGCTAACACGCGAAAATCTAATTTCCTGGGCACGTTCTATTGCTGTTTAAAATTAATTGTAGACAATTTAGTTGACCTGTCACGCCTCTTGGCTCTCGAGCCACAGTGATTTGCATCGCACTCTAATGTATACGACATTTTCCATATTCCAGGATTTGCTGGGTAACATTTTCTGGTTTCTAAGCTTTTGTTCGCCGGCACAGAGGACTTTAAAAACTCACATTTCTTAGCGTGCTTTCTCGGGCGAAAATAAGCGCTTTTATATAGGAAAAATATTTCTAAAGTTATTCCTTTTTAGAACGATTTTCATAAATGGTAATTTACTGTTAATATTAAATACCTACCCGACGAAAGGATCTGTATTCCGTTACCCGAATTGGAATCGGTATTAAATGGAACGGACTAAACATTTTAATGAAGGTTTTAAAAGTCGATATGAAAGAGTGTGCTCAAATCTCATTAATGTTTAAGTACGCTCTTACCTGTGAAGTAAGCAGGATACAGAAACGTACGAATCAATTTCGAAGATTTCGAACGATAATATCGGGTTGCGTGAAATACTAACAAACATACGTACACTGCGATGAGATTGGATGGGACGTTAAATTTTATGACTGTAGTTTTCTGTTATAGGTAGATAAGTAAAGGGTAGTCACAACTTTTCAATACTCTTCAGCTATTGTAGAGCGCTGCCGCTCTATACAACGTGTAACAGAAAGGGTATATGCATCGAGAAATGTGTGAATCTACCCATTAAACTGAACAACTTTCCCTAAGGAACATAGGTCAAAAAACGAAAAAATCAAACTGATCTTCCATACAAAATGCATCAGCTGATAGCGAATTTAGTATGGGAAGTCAATTTTTTTTGTCGTATTTCGACATATGTTCCTTAGGGAAAGTTGTTCAGTTTCATGGGTAGATTCACCCATTTCTCGATGCAGATACCCTTTATGTTACATGTTGTAGAAGAGAATACACAATTCTGTGGAATCTCCAATTTCATTAACTTTGTTTTACAGTTAATAGCTACATTGTTCCAGATTTGTAAATATTCCAATTGAAGTTTAAATTATACAATCGAAGCCAAACGTTTGTTGCCAAAAGAACGGCGATTATTCACATTCCGATGCTGATAATCGCTTTTTATCTCAAATCCCATCGAGATAAAATATAAAAGCTTTTCGTGAGGTGTCAGATGGAGGGTTTTTTTGCCGGAATTCTCCACAGACATGTGCACGACGAGGGGCGCTTTGTAAAAAGCTAACATGTGTTGCCAGTCTCTTCACTGGCTACATCCGGGACGATCGGGACGCCCGCTTCGACCGCCCCATCATTTCAAAAGTGTTTATTTAAAGCCACACTTGAGAATATTAGCTCTTCTAATCATCGCAAGTATTTCCAACATTTTAAATATCCATCCCAACTCTTGCGAAGATATTCAGTGATGAATATTTCCATTATTTTTGCATACGTTTCAGCTGAGTGGTCACCGAAAATGGGGCACAAGGTAAATTGCCAAAATATTGGACATTAGCAACGCAAACGACACTCGTAAATAAATAAAGAGCGGAATAATGGAGTCTGCGAAGAAAGACGGCTGATCAATATTTATAGAATAATTCTCGCCCGGATTATCTGCTTTCTCTACTTAGTTATTTTATTCCATTTGCAAGCTATACGCAAATCCGAGAGCTCTGGAGAGGTTTTCCGTTATCCTAGGTTTATGAAAGCTGTTCTAAGATATTTCTTGAACTAATTCAGCAATTCGTAGACGGAATTATTGTATAATAATTTTGTGTTTCTTACATAATAATAAGTCGTAATAGGCGAATTAGATATTTAGTGTATGAAAATCTTTGCATAGGCATTAATTAGGCTTCTAGATAGAAGGCGTATGAAAAATATGAAAATACATAAGAGGTGGGTAAGTTACCCACCACATTACCCATGGTAACCTACCGCCTAATGATGGTTTCCCACCGCAAAAATAAAAATGAGAACTTCTAAAAATGAATGAGATGAATGAGATAAAAGCTCCTGAAATATTCCTCAGCTGAGAAATAAATAAAATTAAAAATAGCTTTTAAAAGCTTTCGGTTTGTTAGTCTCGGGTTTAATTGCTTTTTGCTTCATTACGCGGCGAGTTGACGACAGTCTTGTTTAGTCACATTTTTCTGCAGGTGCCGCTTTATGAAGCGAAGCGACCTTACCTGGACGCGAACAACAATTAAACAAGGATTCGAGTACAAGTAAAAAGTAATAAAAAGTGAAATACGACCATCGCCCGTCGATCGATTCAAGTGCAGAATCAAACAATGCGTGTCTCTGCAGCCTCGGCGAGGAGAATGTAAGCAAGCAAGAGTTCGGGCAATACTCCGCGCAGGTAAAACGATCACGTTTCGTGGTAGCGCAGCGCAGGCGCAGGCGACGTTGCCACTCCGTGCGAGCGAGCGGGACGGAGCGAGGATCGAGCGCGGGAGTGAGCGAGGGCGCACACCGGGCAGGTAACCGCTGCGCCGTCGCCGCACTGCGCGTGCATCGAAATCACAAAACCAGATGCAACCAACAACGGTTCGCTAAGCACCCGAGCTGCTTCTAGCCCTACGAATAGGTACCTACGACAGCTTGAGGGAACCGAACAAAGGACTCGTTTTATTAGATATTCCAAAACCCCATGACCAGAATTTGTTACAGCACTTCTGAATGTTCAGTTACTTATGGAATTTCCTACAATAGTTAGTATAATAGATATATCTATCTTACCAAAATCACCGTATGATTTGTCTGAAGTATTACCTGCAATAAAAAGATTATCTTTATTATTATTTATCAATACCAAACCAAATTCACTTAGATTTTGTTTTCATCAGTACAGTTACTCTACATATTAAACTCATATTATTAATATTTAAATTATAATATTGTAGATAATAATCATTATTTGGTATCCAAAAGAACAGGCCTATACTCAGCAGTGGGTAGATATAGGCTGATTTATATAGATAGAATACCTGCGTAACCAATTAGGGAGAGGTTCATATATAACCTCCCAATTAAAAACAAAAATAACTTCTACTGCAAAAGAATATGCCCCCTCAAGCCCACAAGGTTAAAATACCTCATTAATCTCATTATGAAGTGTTCAGACGTGATATTTTTGGTTAAATTAGTAAAAGCTACTTCATTATTTCAGGGAATCTTTTGAATTTTCGCGCAAAGCTTGGGCCACGATGTTGCCTTTGACATCGCTTTGATCCCAGTCAGTCCTTTACAGGGGATCAGGCGGCGCGCTTTTTGAGACCCCATTTATTGAAACCGTTGACCTCTTTGCACGAAACATAGTCGCACTAGTGTGCCTTTTGAAGAAAACCACACAAATATAGAATACACAACCAGTCACGTACCTCTCAATGCTGTCTGAAAGTGTCTACAAAGAATATGATATTCTGAACACGATTTCGCGTTATCTGAACTTATTTTTTTTTTGTACAAAGTTGCAGATAATTTAAAAATCCATTAAAGCAGCTGTTGCGGCCACAACAGCCCATTCGTTTCGCTTGAAACGAGATTCTTTTACAAGCCGTGAACACCTGTCTCCAAAGCCTATGTAACTGTAGAGAGTTGCATTACCACAATACTTTCACTGCAAAGATGCGGTGCTGCGGTATGTTAAATTCATTTCCTCTAACCAAATAGAACACGTACAACAAATAAGATGAAATTTTAGTCAAATTACGAAGCAAAAAAGCCATCAGTCCTAAATATACAGCCCCGCCCGCCACCGCTTTACGTACCTACTTTGAAAAAAGCTACAGAGAGGATTATTGATTTGAACGATATTTTAAGGGCATTACGAGCAATGGTTGCATATCTTGAAATCTAGTAGCTAATCATAATCATCTTAAAAACCAAGTATTGCATGAGCGTATACGTTTCACCGTACACCTCATCTAGAAATTAGAAATTTATAAATAGGTAGCATGTTCGTAATACGCCCACGTTTTAACTTTGAGCGTAACTTCTGAAATTAGGATGAGCCTCCTGACAGGCATCATAAATACCAAATACATGTATTAAAGTTTCAGAAGCTCTTGACTTCTTGGTGACTTATAGCCTCGATTAGAATCCAATCTACTACGTGCCTGGGAAACATTTAAATGTGTAATGTTTCCTTTAATGATATAAGTAGGTATGCTATTAAATAATTTTGACCTGACATAGAAGGATTATGTAAAATTCATCATCATTATCAAAGTAATAATGGAGACGAAGGGAGATAAATACTATGTGAATTTTACACAACAATTCGCTGTGAAACGAAGATTAGGAAACAGTAATATTTTTTTTAACTAAACTCTAAAAAATCCTGAAAACTGATTCATCGGGTCGTTCGTCGTCTTAATTATAATAACTAAATAATGTAATATTTTTGATAAAAACAATAGTAGTTTATGAAGCTCCTACATAACGAAGGGTTTTACAATGCGAGTGTGTTTTTTGAAATGAGCGCAGTGAATTTCAAAATAGTAACGAGCATTGTAATACCTAATTATGTGCAGCTTCATACACTATTTTATCTACTTGAATACATTGAAAATGAATTTACTTACAGGTTTTCCGAAAGCGAACTATCCCAATGTTTTCCTAAACTTTGTTGGTATATAAATGTGCAATACATTTCCGTCACACACACACACACACACACACTCATTTATATAAGTATTAAATATCTTCTTTTGGTACTATCACATATTTTTAGGCTCAAAATAAATAATTTCAAATAATTTCCCACGAAATTAATTATTTCTATTCATACACACAATAATCAAGTGGCGCCATTGGCCTCTTTGACATGTGTCGCGCATGCGCTGTGGGCCTTACGTGGGCTGTTTAGTTTTAATTTATAACTGGATACATGGTTTTTGGTATCGATTGTGCATTAAGTTGATATCGATTGCGCATTTGTTCCTTCCCTTACTTCCATAACTATGAACATTTTACTTTTCGTTGCATCTTTGTTA
>JARACY010004118.1:0-28687 GCA_029255725.1 Scrobipalpa atriplicella | reverse complement strand
TACCTATTTATAGAAATGCTTATTGAATTACAGCCAAGAAATGCCCTATTAATGAATACTGGGAAAAATGTCCCATTGATTGCCCCAGCGAATACTGCTCGAAACATTTCAATAAGTTCAAATGTCCCGCTCCAGAATGTTCAGCCCCGTGTTGTAGATGCGAGAAAGGATACTTGAGAGACGATGCAACTGGCAAGTGTGTACCTGAAGATCAATGTTGTAAGTAAAGCATCTTATATTTGAGCCTTAAACTCTCGTTACAGAGGTATCTCTAGTTCGATATCCTCGTGGAATATAACTTTCTGAGATTTTCTCTAGTTTGGTTAGGACAATGTAAGCTTTATCACCAGATTGTCAGTCTTTAAAATAATTGCGAGCTATGGAGGGTACTGTGTCTGATGATAATGTGAATGATAAGTGATAAAGTAGTCACAGGTCTATTAGATTGAGATCAATATTAAGTATGGATTTGACAGGTCGTTTTGTACTGAAATGACATTTCTGATACGAACTCAAACTCGCTTGAGAGCTGTTTATCAATACGGACCTTAGAAACTATGTCTGACACCAGGGCCACCGAATAAATCTAGGTACTCAATATCGTTGCTCGATAGAACTTCTTCTAGGTAGAGTGTTAAGTATGTTTAGTGTTATGGGTGGGCATATGTGGTATTTTCATTGAGCTGCATAAAGCAAGCTGAGTTAGTAAATATACATTTTTTTTTGTACGTACACTAATATAATAATAAAAAATACTTGTACCTTATCTTTTATAGCCAAGCAATGCGGATATAACGAACAATATGTACCTTGTAGGACTATCTGCCCACCTCAAAACTGCGATTTACCATACACGAGTTATTATTGTACAGAAGAATCTAAAAAATGTGAACCAGGGTGTGATTGCAAAGACGGATACTTTAGAAACTCCAGTAACATTTGCGTACCGAGCGAAGAATGCGAAAAACGTATGTATTTAATTAGAGGTTGTTTCTAGTTTATTTAGGAAAAAGCAGATTTGACAACTATTTGTTATATAAGTTGGAGGATACCGCACTTCAGAGGACACGTTTAGCTGCCAGTACCTCATATCGGTGGCCTAATAGCGATTAAAAATCAGACACCAGGTACTTTATCGGCTCATTCTTATCCGACAAACCACACAACAGAAGAAGTATAACGGAGGATAATCTGAGTAATAAGAAAAAATCCACGTTTTAATTCGAATATTATCACTAGCCATCCATCTATAAATACATCTATCAATTCAATTTCGTCTACAAGGTCGTGGTCTTATACAGTTGAATACGATATGTCTATAGGTAGATAAGGCCTAACGATGAGAATATATTATCTTCAACTTGAAAAATAACAGTGCTTGGTATGGTCCTGAATATACAGTAAGCAAGGGATCTTGGAGTTAGTGAGAAGAAGACCTTTCCCATTAACTTACGTACCCTTCACTTATCACGGTTAAGTGGGATCAAGATTAGAAAAGTAACTGCCTTTTTCCGATAGGTACCAAACGTATTACGAAATAAGAAATTGCCCAAAATTTTATGACTTGAATACATAAATAACATTGATAAAATGTAGGGGTTCTGATGTAGAGCGAATGTTTTTAAATATTGTTACCTACACTACATTTACGTACCTACACAATTACTTACTTTTAGATAATTATTGATAAGATCAATAATATTCAGGTAGTCGCTAGGCGTTGAGAAGGTCTTCCAAGGATGCTGCTCAAATCCTGCCAGGGGTCGATTTATTATTACCTACTTTTCATATTCTAGAAGGATTTTACACTTTTCAGCTGGCCAACAGTGTGGTCTTAACGAAGAATGGGTGGAGTGCAAAGCTAGCCCACCACGAATTTGCCACTCATCCTACGACGAATACGAGTGTAAACCGGACACCTGTGAATCTGGTTGCGATTGTATCGATGGTCATGCTCGAAATTCTAATGGTGACTGTGTGCCGCTCATAGAATGTGCAGATGATCGTAAGTATTTTGTACCTTTATAAAGTCGAGTCTGAATAGTACAACCAAATCTCTGCCCACTGTAAAAGGCGGACGAAAAAGATTGAGAATGGGAATTTACAGCAGCAGAAGCAGCAAATATAATAGCTCGACTTTTCAGTCGTGTCATCCATTTGATGAAGATAGTGACGAGATGACTCTTAAAAATATGCAGAATTGTAGATAATCTATAATGAATTATTTTCAGAAGATCCAACACAATGTGGAATAAATGAGGAGTATGTGTCCTGCTTCAGGAGTTGTCCCCCACAAGTCTGCATGGCCTTGTATGTGGACTATTTGTGTGCTTATAGGGAAGATTGTGATCCAGGTTGTATGTGCATAGATGGCCACTTGAGAGACGATAATGGAACATGTATCCCAGTTGAAGATTGTCCTCCACGTAAGATATTTTTGAATACTTAAGACATTGACCAAAATATTGGTATTCTTTTGTCGTGTAGAGTTGTTGTTGTTAAGTCGAGGAATGGCCAAATCATTACTCGTGTCGTTGGTTTTGAAAGCGCCTCTAATAGTCTTCCTGATACTTATGCTTTGATACATTATTTTTACAGCTCCTTGGGTTATAGTAGTTCCAATACCTGAGCCAGAACCAGAGCTGGATTGTCCTCAAAATGAGACTGTTGGTTGTGCCCCATGTCCTGAAGGTGGCGGTTGTGCTACAGTTTGCATACGGGAATGCCAATGTAAACAGGGTTATGAACGAAATCAAGATGGCAAGTGTGAGTTAACACAAAGTGAGTAATGTGGAAGTTTGCATATTTCTCGGTTCAAAATATGTACTTCGCTGGTTTTTTCCAAAACATAATGTTCTTTTTAGGAAAAAAGGAGCCTTTATAGGATCACTCGATCGGTTGTCCGTCCGTCCGTCTATCTGTCTGACAAGACCCTTTCTCTCAGGAAAGCGTGACGGTATCAAATTGAAATTAATACCTATTTAATACTCAAATCTAGGGGCCCTTGAAGCTGTAAAAGAATCATACTTCTAAGTTCTCGCAATCAAAAGATACGAACGTTGTTTGATTATTTGCAAGGATACCAAAAACTAAAAGTATACTTTTTTTGGGATCTAACCATAAAAATATAGTTTTTGGATTTTTCCCTTTGATTGTGCTAGGAGAAATTGCTTCTTGCCAAATTTCAAAATCCTAGGTCACCGGTAAGAACCCTATAAGTAGGTTTTGCCCTTCTCAAGATTCAAAAACCTATATAGGGTACTTCCCGTTGACCTACAATCATGAAATTTAGAAAAAAAGCAGTGTCTAATAGTAGAATTAAAAAAAAAAACAAAACTGTAAATTTGTTCATAGGTACATCACGATAAAAAAGATTTTTTGTCATTGTCATTACACACTTATTAGCGCAGTTCTCTCCCTATATCTAGTATGGGGACAACAGCAAAGTTAAGTTTGTCCTTTAGTCCAGTTCATATTTTTGTGTGAAGAAAGCAATGGAAAAAAGTCTCGGTGCTCGAGGCTGAATCGAACTTGGCCGTTGTACAAGAACAACACTGTTTATCACAGAAATAGAACGCCATACAAAACAGTTGCTTCCTCTACTTAGTAGGTGTTAATGCCTTTTTTTTTTAATTTTCAGCTCCTGAACCAAAAGAATGTCCTGAGAACGAGACTATTGGACTTATTTGTGACGATGTTTGTCCTAAAGGCGACTCTTGCCCTCGATACTGCCGGCGGGAATGCCAATGTAAAGAGGGTTATATACGGAATCAAGATGGCAAGTGTCAGCAACTACAAAGTGAGTAATGCTGGGTCTTGCGTATTTCTCAGCTCAAATACTTTGCCAGTTCTTTTTCAAAACAAAATATTTTGTAAATTTTGCAGCTCCTGAACCAGAGCTAGAATGTCCTCAAAACGAGACTGCTGCTATTGTTTGTGCTGTTTGTGATGATGGTTACGCTTGCCCTCAATATTGCCGATGGGAATGCCAATGTAAAGAGGGTTACATACGAAATCTAGACGGCAAATGTATGCTACCACAAAGTGAGTGATGCTTGGGCTTACATATTTTTCAGTTCAAATATCTTGCCCACATCTTGCCAATTATTTTTCGAAACAAAATGTTTTGTAAATTTTGCAGCTCCTAAACCAAAACCAGAATGTCCTGAAAACGAGACTGTTGGTTGTGCTCCATGTCCTAAAGGTCGTATTTGCCTTGCAATTTGCCGACTGGAATGCCAATGTAAAAAGGGTTACATAAGGAATAAAGATGGCAAATGTGTGCCAAAAAGTAAGTGAAGTTGGTTGGAGTTGGAGCTTACTTATCGCAAATTAAATAAATAATAGGCTTGATGCTCCCTATTTTAGTGGCTTAGTAATGTTAGTCTGGTCTGGAGGCATGAAAGTGCTTCCACCAAGTCGATAAATACTACAAAATATTTTCTGCCTTGCGTTGTGGAAGTCTAGATGAACCTCGGCTCCAGTAAATTCTTATGCATCGGCTAGCAGTTACTGCGCCGCTGTAGCGCTGATTCATAACAACAGTAGCAACAAGTGGTTCACCAGACACATCGAAATTACTAAGTAATTGCTAAGTAATTACTAATTATATGCACTAGATTTCAATATAATATTTTCATACAATAAAAATTTATGCATGTTAAATTCTTTTAAACAATGTTTTTTTTTTTAAAAGAAAAGTAAAGAGATTTTATTTCATTATGTACCTACACCTAGGTAGCTTCTTTTAAAAAAAAAAAAAAATATTTCAAATTTTGTCAGACGTGGCAACACGTCTTTTTTAGGCGTTTTAAGCTTTGGAAGGCGTGATGTATGTCAAAATATTTCCTTTTTATAATGGAAGCAGATACCTACCTACCACCTATATACTGATTTGTTATATTTTTTCGATCAAAACACATGCCCTGCAAATGAGACCTGCGTCTTATGTACATTCAACTGTCCAACCATCTTTTGCCCTGAAAACGAGTATTCTCATTTAAGCGTTTGTGCTCCACCTAACCCAGCAACCCTGGATGCGTTTATAGTAACATAAACTTCAAGAGAAATTAAAGTGAATTTGACGTCTGCTTAGGTACGTCAAGTAGATGTATCGCTACGCAATGTTAAAGAAAATTGAAAAATCCTCTCAAATTCTTTCGCTTCTTAGAGAATTTGTATATACAGACTAATACAATATTTTCTTATCTAGCTCCAGTAAAATGTACTAAACCGCACGAAGTCTGGGATCCTTGTCCATCATCCTGCTTAATAGAATACTGCAAAGATATTAACAAACCGAAGTGTAATTGTAATGAAGACAAGAAATACTGTCGACCTAGATGCGTTTGTGAAAAGGGATATTACAGAGATTCCACTGGAACTTGTGTAGCTGCTTCAGAATGCCGTAAGTAATGTATTTTTTGCGTGATCATTAGATTAGAATACACACTCGTTAAATACAATATTAGCAAAATGATCTAGTAGTTACTGTCGTTTGAATTTTGGAAAGAATTTTGTGTACCATTGAAATGTTAATCGGTTCAACCTTAATAATTACAAAATGGTATTAAAACCTTCGAATCGTCTAGTTAGAGGATCAAAACAGTTTTGTTGTTTTAAAGGAATGCTTCCAATTGGAAGCTGTTACTTTGAAAATAACACTTGCTTGTGAAGTGTTACTCAAAATTCAGCATTTTTACTATCAACACCTTTTTTTTCTAGCTAAACCCAAATGTGAAGGAAATCAAACTGAAGTTTACTGTCCATGCTTTAAATGTCCTCACCAATTCTGCCCTGTCGGCGATGATCAAACGGTGTATGCTTGTAAGCCGCCTCGCGACTGTCCTTCTGGTTGCGGATGCAGCGTTCCTTATAGATACAGGAGTAAAACAGACTTTAGTTGTGTACTTGCTGAAGATTGCCGTAAGTTCTAGTCCTAAACAAAATTTACGATGAAGAATCAATTTGAAACATAACCATAACTAGATTAATGAGCAAAGTACATAAATAAATTGATATGATAGGTAACAAAAATGTATTCTTGATATTTAAGTAACTTGATTACCATGTTTTAGCTCCTCAAAAGTGCACCAGACCTAATGAAGAATGGAATTCTTGTCCTCAATGCCTCGCTGAATCCTGCGCAGACGCCAACACCCCTCCGACAGGAATATGCAATACACTGATACACAACTGTGATCCTAAATGCGTCTGTAAGAAGGGATATTTCAGAAATGATAATGGTACTTGCGTCACTAAGGAAGAATGCAGTAAGTGTCATTCATAAGGAAATTTCAATGACAAAAATAATATACCTAAGTTTTGAGATTTTTAGTAAGTTTGGTAGATTGTTTAAATAATGTGATCGCGGTAATAATAGCCCGTTTCAAATAATAATCTAGGTATTGAAAAAAATAACATTTTAAGTAGCAATTTTTTTGAGCTATCTTTACCTATTTTGCTGGTAGTGCTTAAATATTTTTCAGATAAAATACCTTGATAGTTCTTTTTAAAAACACTAAGTTTTGTACATTTTGCAGCTCCTGAACCAGAACTAAAATGTCCTGAAAACGAGATTGTTGGTTGTGCTCCATGTCCTAAAGGTCGCCTTTCCCAAAAACATTGTAAACTCGAATGTCAATGTAAAAAGGGTTACATAAGGAATAAAGACGGCAAATGTGTGCTACCAAGTAAGTGAATGAAAAATACGTAAGCACCAGTAGGTATCAGATGCAAAATCATTATCAACATCATCATCAAAATGTTTTGTAAATTTTGCAGCTCCTAAATATCCCTATTTTAGTGGCTTAGTAATGTTGGTCTGGTCTGGAGGCATGAAAGTGCTTTCACCAAGTCGATAAATACTACAAAATATTTGTGCCTTGCGTTGTGGAAATCTAGATGAACCTCGGTGTCAGCGTTTTTGAGCCGCCTAATAGCACAGTTTATATCGGGATCCAGTAAATTCTTATACATCGGCTAGCAGTAGCGCTGATTCATGACAACAGTAGCAACAAGTGGTTCACCAGACACATCGACGTTATTAGTTGCATGTTCATCTGCTAAGTAATTCACAAGGTGCAAATTCTTCAGCATTGATAAGTTTTTATTTAACTATATTTCGTTTTGTGTATGTTTTGGATACGGGTACCTATATGCACTAGATTTCAATATAATATTTTCATACAATAAAAATTTATGCATGTTACATTCTTTTAAACAATGGTAGCTTTATAATTGCCAGACAACAATAATTAAAAAAATTTGAATTGTTTTAGAGTTCATAATATTTTATTTCATATGTACCTACACCAAGGTAGCTTCTTTTAAAAAAACAGAATATTATTTCAAATTTTGTCAGACGTGGCAACACGCCTTTTTTAGGCGTTTTTGTATTTATGTCAAAATATTTCCCTTTTATAATGTAAGCAGATACCTACCTACTACCTATGTACTGATTTGTAATATTTTTTCGATTAAAACACATGCCCTGCATATAAGACCTACGTCTTGTGTACATTCAACTGTCCAACCATCTTTTGCCCTGAAAACGAGTATTCTCATTTAAGCGTTTGTGCTCCAACTAACCCTAGCAACCCTGGATGCGTTTGTAGTAACTTAAACTTCAAGAGAAATTAAAGTGAATTTGACGTCTGCTTAGGTACGTCAAGTAGATGTATCGCTACGCAATGTTAAAGAAAATTGAAAATCCTCTCAAATCCTTCGGTTTCTTAGAGAATTTGTATATTCAGACTAAAATGATATTTTCTTATCTAGCTCAAGTAAAATGTACTAAACCGCACGAAGTCTGGGATCCTTGTCCATCATCCTGCTTAATAGAATACTGCGAAGATACTAACAAACCGAAGTGTAATTGTAATGAAGACAAGAAATACTGTCGACCTAGATGCGTTTGTGAAAAGGGATATTACAGAGATTCCACTGGAACTTGTGTAGCTGCTTCAGAATGCCGTAAGTAATGTATTTTTTGCGTGATCATTAGATTAGAATACACACTCGTTAAATACAATATTAGCGAAATGATCTAGTAGTTACTGTCGTTTGAATTTTGGAAAGAATTTTGTGTACCATTGAAATGTTAATCGGTTCAACCTTAATAATTACAAGACAAATAAACCATTAAATGGTTTATTTGTATTAAAACCTTCGAATCGTCTAGTTAGAGGATCAAAACAATTTTGTTGTTTTAAAGAAATGCTTCCAATTGGAAGCTGTTACTTTGCTTTATGCTTCTATCACCCCTTGTTAAGAAAATATCACTTGCTTGTGAAGTGTCACTCAAAATTCAGCTTTATTACTATCAACACCTTTTATTTCTAGCTAAACCCAAATGTGAAGGAAATCAAACTGAAGTTTACTGTCCATGCTTTAAATGTCCTCACCAATTCTGCCCTGTCGGAGACGATCCAACGGTGTATGCTTGTAAGCCGCCTCGCGACTGTCCTTCTGGTTGCGGATGCAGCGTTCCTTATAGATACAGGAGTAAAAAAGACTTTAGTTGTGTACTTGCTGAAGATTGCCGTAAGTTCTAGTCCTAAACAAAATTTACGATGAAGAATCAATTTGAAACATAACTAGATTAATGAGCAAAGTACATAAATAAATTGATATGATAGGTAACAAAAATGTATTCTTGATATTTAGGTAACTTCCTTATTACATGTTTTAGCTCCTCAAAAGTGCACCAGACCTAATGAAGAATGGCACTCTTGTCCACAATGCCTTCGTGAATCTTGCGCAGACGCCAACACCCCTCAGCCAAAAACATGCAATACACTGATACACAGCTGTGATCCTAAATGTGTCTGTAAGAAGGGATATTTCCGAAATGAAAACAATACTTGCGTCACCAAGGAAGAATGCCGTAAGTGTCATAAGGAAATTGCTTTGAAAAAATAATATACCTTAGTTTTTAGATTTTTAGTACAGTTAGTTTAGGTTAGGTTAGGTTAGCTAGCAGTACCTAGCGCTGATTTATGAAAACAGTAGCAACAAGTGGTTCACCAGACACATCGTTGTTATTAGTTGCATGTTCATCTGATCATTCACAAGGTGCGGATTCTTTAGATTTGATAAGATTTTATTTAAATTTTGTGTTGGCTACGGGTAATAATTATTATTCTTTATGTATTTCACTAGATTTTAATAATATATAGGTATTTTTACAAAATAAAAAGTGAGAATGTTACCTCCTTATAAATAATGGTAGTTTTCGAATGGCCAGACAACAATTGAATATTTCCCAATAGTTTTAAAGTTTATAATATTTTATTTCGTATGTACCTAGTACCTACCTTTTGTAAGACTTAGAAAAACGCCTTTTCTAGGCTTTTTACGCTCTGTAAGTGATGAAAGCGTGACTTTATGTATATAATAATGTAAAAAATAAAAAAACTTTAGATATTACGTAAGTACCTATTAGACCGATTTGTATATTTTTTAAGATCAAAACACGTGCCCTGCAAATGAGACCTACGTCTCGTGTACATTCGACTGTCCAACCATATTTTGCCCTGAAAACGAGTATTCTCATTTGATCGCTTGCTCTCCACCTAACCCTTGCAACCCTGGATGCGTTTGTAGTAACTCAAACTTCAAGAGAAAAAGCCGAGAAAACAGAACCTGCATACCAGTTGAACAATGTCGTAAGTAAATTAAAGTGAAATTGATTTCTGCTAACGTCCTCTTGACTGTTGATGTATCGCCAAGGAATGTTAAAGAAAATTTTATAATCCTCTCCAAATTTTGTTCTGAGAAAATTTGTATATTCAGACTAAAATAATATTTTCTTATCTAGCTCCAGTAAAATGTACCAAACCGCACGAAGTATGGGATCCTTGTCCATCATCCTGCTTAATAGAATACTGCAAAGATACTAACAAACCGAAGTGCAATTGTAGTGAAGACAAGAAATACTGTCGACCTAGATGCGTTTGTGAAAAGGGATATTACAGAGATTCCACTGGAACTTGTGTAGCTGCTTCAGAATGCCGTGAGTAATGTATTGGCGTGTTCATTAGATTAGAATATACACTCGTTAAATACAATAGTAGCGAAATGATCTTGTAGTTACTGTCGTTTGAATTTTGGAAATAATTTTATGTACCATTGAAATGTTGATCGGTTCAACCTTAATAATTACAAGACAAATAAACCATTAAATGGTTTATTTGTATTAAAACCTTCGAATCGTCTAGTTAGAGGATCAAACCAGTTTTGTTGTTTTAAAGGAATGCTTCCAATTGAAAGCTTTGCTTTATGCTTCTATCACCCCTTGTTCAGAAAATATCACTTTCTTGTGAAGTGTTTCTCAAAATTCAGTATTTCTACTATCAAAACATTTTTTTTTCTAGCTAAACCCAAATGTGAAGGAAATCAAACTGAAGTTTACTGTCCATGCTTTAAATGTCCTCACCAATTCTGCCCTGTCGGAGACGATCCAACGGTGTACGCTTGTAAGCCCCCTCGTGACTGTGGTACCGGGTGTGGGTGCGACATTCCTTATAGATACAGAAGTGAAAAAGACTTTAGTTGTATACTTGCCGAAGATTGCCGTAAGTTCTAGTCCTTTACAATGTTTAAGTGGGGCAGATTAAACACGATCACACGCACAGCCCCCACTACGATTCCCTGTATCCGGGTGCCATGGAAATACACAGAAACAACCACACAATGAACGCCCAGACCCAGAAACAGACATTTAAATTAATTGTTCATATGCCTGCCCCAGCCGGGAATCGAGCCCGGGACCCTCTGTGTAGCAGGCAGATAGAATGCCAACTGGGCTGTGCGGGTCGTCGATTGCCGGAACAAATCATTGCGCTGGACAAAAGTATCTTTTTTTTTTCAGGTAGTTAGGTATAGTTAGGGTACTGATTCAAACTGCTGCACTGGGGTATGAAGTATTTGCGGTATGAATAAAATATTTTGGATGTTTTTATAGCTTATGTCATGTAGATTTCAGATACGTATGATGTCACTCTGCCAGGCACTTTGGGTAATTTAAGAATGCTGGACGCCCACACGTACAGAGCCCAAAAAATTCGGAAAGTCAGTTTTGAAGCAATATTTATGAGTGATTTTAAACATTAATTTTCATCTTTAGAAAGCTACGTTCAACCTTAGTTTGGCAGTTTTCGAGTTTCTCATCATGTCCTTCAGATCTTTGATTTTGTATAACAACAGAAAGTGCTCGTCACACTACATAACTTTCACAAAGACTCATTTAATTTACCTGAGCTCTTAGGGTACCACATCAGGAACTCCCAAACCTTTAATATTGAAGGTTTAAAAATAATTCCTCTATAACTTATACAAACTAGCAATCAATATTGCCGCCTATACAACAATTTTCTATCCCCCTTTTCACCATTTTGGGGATGGATTTATTAAAAACGCTGAAACACTTGTCTATTATTTTTTAAACATTAGCCTAAACACAAAATTAGAAGTTTCTTACTAAAAGTTTTCCCTTTGGGGGTGGAATTATCAAAGACGCTCATGCACGTGTTTATTATCTTTAAATCATTAAGTAGTCCAAATATAAAATTGGAAGTCCTCGGTTAAAAAAAAAATACATTTAAAAAGATGGCAGCCATTTTTTGATAGAAACAAGTCGCGAATATGGTTCCTATAAAAAAACTTAAAGCTATGTACCTAACTAGTACCTCGAAAAAACTTGGTGCTTTTGTTCCAGAGCGAGTTCAAATAATATCTTGCCCTACTATTACGATGCACTATCAATTCCACAACTAGATTAATCATCAAAAGACATAAGATAACTTGATAGGTAACAATAATATTTTCACGATATTTAAGTAACTTGATTACCATGTTTTAGCTCCTCAAAAGTGCACCAGACCTAATGAAGAATGGAATTCTTGTCCTCAATGCCTCGCTGAATCCTGCGCAGACGCCAACACCCCTCCGACAGGAATATGCAATACACTGATACACAACTGTGATCCTAAATGCGTCTGTAAGAAGGGATATTTCAGAAATGACAATGGTACTTGCGTCACTAAGGAAGAATGCAGTAAGTGTCATTCATAAGGAAATTTCAATGACAAAAATAATATACCTAAGTTTTGAGATTTTTAGTAAGTTTGGTACATTGTTTAAATAATGTGATCGCGGTAATAATAGCCTGTTTCAAATAATAATTTAGGTATTGAAAAAATAACATTTTAAGTAGCAAATTTTTTAAGCTATCTTTACCTATTTTGCTGGTAGTGCTTAAATATTTTTCAGATAAAATACCTTGATAGTTCTTTTTAAAAACACTAAGTTTTGTACATTTTGCAGCTCCTGAACCAGAACTAAAATGTCCTGAAAACGAGATTGTTGGTTGTGCTCCATGTCCTAAAGGTCGCCTTTCCCAAAAACATTGTAAAATCGAATGTCAATGTAAAAAGGGTTACATAAGGAATAAAGACGGCAAATGTGTGCTACCAAGTAAGTAAATGAAAAATACGTAAGCACCAGTAGGTATCAGATGCAAAATCATTATCAACATCATCATCAAAATGTTTTGTAAATTTTGCAGCTCATAAATGTCCTGAAAACGAGACTAGTAGTTGTGCGCCATGTCCCAAAGATCACATTTGCCCTGCAGTTTGCACACGAATATGCCAATGTAAGAAGGGTTACATACGGAATAAAGACGGCAAATGTGTGCTAAAAAGTAAGTGAAATTGGTTGGAGTTAGAGCTTACCTTATCGCAAATTAAATAAATAATAGGCTTGATGATCCCTATTTTAGTGGCTTAGTAATGTTAGTCTGGTCTGGAGACATGAAAGTGTTTCCACCAAGTCAATAAATACTACAAAATATTTGTGCCTTGCGTTGTGGAAGTCTAGATGAGCCTCGGTGTCAGCGTTTTTGAACCGCCTAATAGCACAGTTTATATCGGGCTCCAGTAAATTCTTATACATCGGCTAGCAGTAGCGCTGATTCATGACAACAGTAGCAACAAGTGCAGGTTCACCAGACACATCGACGTTATTAGTTGCATGTTCATCTGCTAAGTAATTCACAAGGTGCAAATTCTTCAGCATTGATAAGTTTTTATTTAACTATATTTCGTTTTGTGTAAGTTTTGGAAACGGGTACCTATATGCACTAGATTTCAATATAATATTTTCATACAATTAAAAATTTATGCATGTTACATTCTTTTAAACAATGGTAGCTTTATAATTGCCAGACAACAATTGAAATTTTTTCAATTGTTTTAGAGTTCATAATATTTTATTTCATATGTACCTACACCTAGGTAGTTTCTTTTAAAAAAACAGAATATTATTTAAAATTTTGTCAGACGTGGCAACACGCCTTTTTTAGGCGTTTAAAGCTCTGGAAGTGATTTTTTTGTATTTATGTCAAAATATTTCCCTTTTATAATGTAAGCAGATACCTACCTACTACCTATGTACTGATTTGTAATATTTTTTCGATTAAAACACATGCACTGCAAATAAGACCTACGTCTTGTGTACATTCAACTGTCCAACCATCTTTTGCCCTGAAAACGAGTATTCTCATTTAAGCGTTTGTGCTCCTACTAACCCTAGCAACCCTGGATGCGTTTGTAGTAACTTAAACTTCAAGAGAAATTAAAGTAAATTTGACGTCTGCTTAGGTACGTCAAGTAGATGTATCGCTACGCAATGTTAAAGAAAATTGAAAATCCTCTCAAATCCTTTCGTTTCTTAGAGAATTTGTATATTCAGACTAAAATAATATTTTCTTATCTAGCTCAAGTAAAATGTACTAAACCGCACGAAGTCTGGGATCCTTGTCCATCATCCTGCTTAATAGAATACTGCGAAGATACTAACAAACCGAAGTGTAATTGTAATGAAGACAAGAAATACTGTCGACCTAGATGCGTTTGTGAAAAGGGATATTACAGAGATTCCACTGGAACTTGTGTAGCTGCTTCAGAATGCCGTAAGTAATGTATTTGCGTGATCATTAGATTAGAATACACACTCGTTAAATACAATATTAGCAAAATGATCTAGTAGTTACTGTCGTTTGAATTTTGGAAAGAATTTTGTGTACCATTGAAATGTTAATCGGTTCAACCTTAATAATTACAAAATGGTATTAAAACCTTCGAATCGTCTAGTTAGAGGATCAAAACAGTTTTGTTGTTTTAAAGGAATGCTTCCAATTGGAAGCTTTTACTTTGAAAATAACACTTGCATGTGAAGTGTTACTCAAAATTCAGTATTTTTACTATCAACACCTTTTTTTTCTAGCTAAACCCAAATGTGAAGGAAATCAAACTGAAGTTTACTGTCCATGCTTTAAATGTCCTCACCAATTCTGCCCTGTCGGAGACGATCCAACGGTGTATGCTTGTAAGCCGCCTCGCGACTGTCCTTCTGGTTGCGGATGCAGCGTTCCTTATAGATACAGGAGTAAAAAAGACTTTAGTTGTGTACTTGCTGAAGATTGCCGTAAGTTCTAGTCCTAAACAAAATTTACGATGAAGAATCAATTTGAAACATAACTAGATTAATGAGCAAAGTACATAAATAAATTGATATGATAGGTAACAAAAATGTATTCTTGATATTTAGGTGACTTCCTTATTACATGTTTTAGCTCCTCAAAAGTGCACCAGACCTAATGAAGAATGGCACTCTTGTCCACAATGCCTTCGTGAATCTTGCGCAGACGCCAACACCCCTCAGCCAAAAACATGCAATACACTGATACACAGCTGTGATCCTAAATGTGTCTGTAAGAAGGGATATTTCCGAAATGAAAACAATACTTGCGTCACCAAGGAAGAATGCCGTAAGTGTCATAAGGAAATTGCTTTGAATAAATAATATACCTTAGTTTTTAGATTTTTAATACAGTTAGGTAGATTGTTGTTTGGAAGGTTACAATAAAATATAATCGCGGTAATAATATCCCGTTCCAAATAACAATTTAGGTAATGGAAAAAATAATGTTTAAGTTAGCAAAATTTTTAAGCTATCTTTGTCGTATCAGGAAGTGAAAGCGTTGGCAGAAGACAGAGAAAGTTGGCGGTTACTCCACCGACAAGTGCCTAGCACTTAAATTCAAGAAGAAGATCTTTACCTACCGTTGAAGTATAATAGGTACTTATTTGCTGCAAGGTCCAGAAGACCGGTTTTTGTTGCACTCTTAGCACCGCCCGGAGTCACGTGTAGGGTTTTTAAGGTAGTTCCTACAGACGTGGAGCAACATCGACGAGAACGACCACTATTAGAAACAGCGACCGGGACCGACGGCTTAACGTGCCCTCCGAAGCAAGGAATCCGGTTTTCTTCAACATAATCAGGTGGATTCAGCCTGCATTGTCCTAAACAAACTGGGGAAAATCTCACAAAGTGATAAAATAGACAAATAGGTATCAACTGTGTGTTCTGGGAATCGAACCCAGGGCCTCCGGATCGTGATCGTATGGTTCAGACCACTAGACCACAGAGGCGGTTAAATAGTTAATAATAGAAGGCTAACTGTTTTTTTTTCTAGACAAATGTAAGGCAAACGAAAGGTACGTTGCATGTAAAGCCAACTGTCCTATTGACTACTGCCCAACGGATGAGCACCAACATCTGACCGGTTGTGATCCTCCCCTAGAGTGTCCCGGAGGTTGCGTTTGTAAATCAAACTATAAGCTGAAGAGCCGTGAGGAGCCTGTTTGCATTCCAGCGCGAGATTGTCGTAAGTAATGAATTTATAATCACGCCTCTACTATTATTCTTACTTCACCCTCAAAAAGTTCACTGATGGATATGGGCTGCCCCTAATTTGCACCTGATCATGCTTGGCAGACGGTTTGGCGAGCGGAGTGTAATATTATGTTACATTTTCTAAATTTTGGCTCTTACGACAGCCGGGTAAAGAGATGTGGTAGCTTCGGTCATCATTCATCAATGATGCTAAACTATTATGGATTGATTGAAGTACCATACAACCAAAGTCCAAAACATTTGTTTTTATTTCAGCGCCTGTGGAATGCCCTAGGCCCAACGAACACTGGGATACATGTCCCTCGCCTTGTCTTCTGGAGTCATGTGAAAACGCTGGACGTCCAGCTGGGCCATGTAACCACTTAGAGGATTACTGTGACCCTAAATGCGTTTGTGACAAGGGTCATTTAAGAAACGCAGACGGACAATGCGTACCTGAACATGAGTGCCGTAAGTGAGATTAATCAACTATACTTATCGCTATTTGAATAAGTAGTTGTCTAGTTCTTTGTTAAAATAAAGCAAAACCCTGTACGTTTGTTATTTTTGTTTTGTAATGCAGTGAATGTTGTCTTTTTTTACAGCATAGTAGCACCACAATACCAAGAAGTTTAGTATAAATTGAAAATACTGTGCCACAGAATGTGAACTTTATTTTATTAAGTACATTTATCTACTTTTCAAAGAAGTTGTAATTTAATATTTATGACCGAATCTTGATTTTTCAGAATAAGTTGTATGTTATTTATTATTTTATGATTTACTATTAAATTTATTATTAAAAAATGAGGCTGGTTTTAGTTATGTCTAATTTACCTACACATATTACTTGCAATCGTTTTAATAATTTATTCATTAATCGAGACATTTTATTGAATCACAATAATAAAGACTCATACCTACTCACTTTTAATTGAACAACATGATATTATTTTTACTGGGTTCTTTGGCGTTTATCTTATTATTATGCGAAAACAATGACTCACGGATAATACTGGTCAAAAATAATTTGAACCATCGACACGACAGAAGAAGAAGAAGAAGAAGAATGTCTGAATGACCCCAGAGGTTATAAATTAAGTAAAACGATATTTCCTAAAAATAGAAAATTAACTAATAATACCCTACAGCCATCAGTAACAAGAAGCTACAGTAAACTGGTTATAAGTATAGGAGGTTTTCAGAAAATCCTATCTATAAGGGTTGAAAGAGTTCAGAAACAGTTTGCAAAGATTTTGAAGGATTAGGATAAGGGAGTCCGCCAGGATGGGGGCATGAAAATCTTACTCGTCTCTACCATTTTAAATAGTTTATTTTCAGACCACGGGCTATTTTGACGATTCCAGACTAAATTTTAACATTATTTTTGCAATCTTCTTATACCATCTTCTATACTCGATAGGGTCAGTCGAAAAAAAAAACCTTGTCAGTCGGGTAAAAAAAGCGTTTGGCTAAGTACTTACTAGAAGCGGTATGTATACGTACGTAGTTGGCATAATTGACGAAATACAATTTGAACAAAATTTGAGCCAATTTTACATACAAATCATTTTGACAAATTGGCTCAAGTTATATTTCGTCTTGATGATTTTACAGGGTTTTACTCAAAATACAAGTAATTATTCTTTAAATAATTTCCGTTTCCTGAAAGAAAAATTCTAAGGTCAATTCACATAATAGAATTCATAAAAAAATAAATTGAAGACTGAGAAAACGAATTAACTTCAAAATTGCTAAATTTACTTTTTAATTACGAAACAAAACAATTCGTCAGCGCCATGTGATTTACCGAGTCGTAATACAGGGTGTTAATATAGTCATTTATACCATAGATTCTATGTCATAGCTTAGAGATGTTTTGATAACGATAAAATATCACGTAAAATATATTTTAAATATTCCTGGTCAAAATAATTTGTGACCTTCCCATACAAAATTACCACTTCTATCAGTCAATTTGTATCGGGAAGTCAAATCTTTTTTCGAGCAGTTTTTTTTACATATTTTTCATGCGGTCTTTTGTCTATACTAAAATACTCCCTGAGTTATGGCACTCAATTAATATAAAACCCGGTATAATAAGGAAAAATGAATGAATCAACACGTTTTGAAGGAAAGAGGAAAATTAAAATATTCCCCGTTGCAGTTTTACTGAGGTTGCTTAGTTGCATTTTGCTAGAGCTCATACAAGGACGTTTAAGTCGTGTTATAGATTATAGAGAAATAGAGTGACAATGCCGAAGTATTTGGTTATCACTCTCGTGTCTACATTTTGGATTTTGTTTATCAACAGTGAAAGTGAGTATTTTTATTCGACTAATTATTTTTATATAGAGTGTAATCAATAATTTATAAATATAGGGTGCATTGAGATAATATGAAAAAAATGTGGCAGGTATGAACATTGAAGTATATACCTTATTTATATTTTATATAGTACCTACTACAAACACTATTAAATGAAAATTTTAATTACTTGTACAGTGAGATTTTTCATTTACCAAAGTTTTAAGGGCTTTTTTGTACCATGACACTGAACAACTTTCCCCAAAGAACATAGGTCAAAATATTAAATAAAAATTTGGCTCTCCCTACAAAATTATGTCAATGACTCGAGTAATTTTGTATGGGAGGGCCATTTATTTTTCCTATTTCGATCTATGTTCCAATGGGATGGGGAAAGTTGTTCAGTTTCATTGTCTAAACAAGACCTTAAAACTTCTTTGGTGAATAAAAAATTTCACTGCATTTAAAGTAACTTGTATTTCTCCACAACATTATTAATGTTTCAATATCCTTTAGTTACAAAAAGATCGCTCAGCTGCGCTGGCAACGAAATGCATGTAGAATGTTCCCACTGCGGACCGAAGACCTGTGAAGAGCTGGGCTATCCGAAGCCATGCAAAGGTGGTACAGGAGCGTGCAACCCAGAATGTGTGTGCATAGATGGACACGTCAGGAATGAGAATGGAACTTGTATCGCTAAGAAAGAATGCCGTGAGTATTTCAATAATAAATTTGCCTCATGATGATAATCGGTAGGTAAGCCATGCAAAGGCGGTATCTACAGGACTGTGCAACCTAGAATATGTGTGCATAGATGGGAACGTCAGAAACGAGAATGGAACGTGCATCGCTAAGAAGGAATGCCATGAGTAGGTATATATTACATCTCTATACTTTAGCCAATGATAATGATAGGCAGAAGTAAGCTATGCAAAGTGGTACAGGGGTGTGTAACTAGAATGTGTGTGCATAGAAGCCAGATGGGTAGGTATACGTTAGGAATGATAATAGACTTGCATCGCTAAGCAGGAATGTCGTGAATACTTTATATCTCTACCTATTCAATAGTTCATCAAATGATAGTGATATGCAGGCAGGTGTAAGGAAAACAGAAACATACGTTTATCGATCCTTTTAATCACAACACAAGTTAAGTCATACTTAATTATTAAAAAAAGTTTTCCGTGAGGAAAAGAAACATTATCGTTTTTGCCATAATATCACCCATCATATAAAAAATTGTTTGTTTTACCAATTCCACAATATTATAAAGCTGTATGGCAACAAATATATTCGTAAATAATTAAAAAAGAAACTCGGGTTTTTATTCATAATTTTTTTTGGAAGAATAATTTCCTAAAGGGTAGGTTTTCAGTTACTGAAAGAGTGTAATACCTCGTGTTATTCTTCTCAGGATAACACTGTAGTGAGTGCAAACAGTCAGAAATGTCAGACAGTGATAATTTATTGTTTATTAACTTGGTCTGTTGGACTTGACATGCTGAAAAGCAACTCGTACTAAACACAGTCTGTAGAATACATACGAAACAGTAAAACGTGAATTTATCCTAGTATAATGATGCATTGCAAATTGCATTTTATGGGTAATTTTTTGCTAGTAAAACGAAGACCATTAGGGGATCACATTTTTTTTCGTAATTATCAGTTTCACTTTTTTGGTCACTTGAATGGAGAAGTTATACTGTTCTGACATTCAAACGCCACTGGCCTCTAGAAATAGAATAGCCTGCCAGACCTCCTTCATAAATAACTTGGCTCGATTCAGTCTGTCATACCATTTCTCAAACGACGGGTCGGTAGTGGCCTTTGCACAACCTTTGCATTCAAATCACATCTTACGTCACCAACTTCCTTCATTCGTCATTCCACGGTTCGATCCAGTGAGAAATATTGTTATTCGTTCATTGTCCCCTCTGTTTTGATCTTAGAATGACGCAGTGGAATGAAATACTTGGTACTCGTAGGTATGTGGGTGAACTGTTCGGTCATGTGATATTTTATTAGAGAAAAACATACCTTATTGAGGTAGGCACCATTCGTGCCTCCTGACGCATGTACATACGGTTTGCCTTGTTTACAAATATCTAGTAGCGCACATGACGTATCACTTTATAGAGATCTATAGGTACGATGCTTTACGAGTGGAACTAGGATGCTGATATATTTGTCGTACCTAATGCGTAGTCACGCTTATCACAACAAAATATTATATGCAACCGTCCTTCTAAAGCGACTGGGTTAATACTGACACGATCCAGAAAATAGAGTTTTCTATTCATACGTCTTTTGATATTGAAGATTTATTCATAATAAATTATTAATTCGAACTCTCCAATAATTATAACAAAAAGTGCCTAAATAATCCCATTTATACAATCCCCTAGATTATGTATCCGACACCGTTAAATACGGAAAAAGGTTAAGAAGATGATGTTAATGATGAAGATACAATCAGAAATCAGTTAAATGATGTCCATGAATTTCTTTTTTGCAGCAAGCTGCGGAGGTGACAAAAATGCAACCTCAGGCTGTGGAAACCATTGTGGGAGAACCTGTGTAGACCACAAAGAAGTAAACAAGACATGCCTTAGCGGTTGTCGCTACAACGGTTGTGACTGTAAAGAGGGCTTCGTGTACCATGAAGGCATATCGAAATGTGTCTTGCCTATTGATTGTTGTAAGTATGAGGATTTCTACTTATTAAAGTGCTAGGCAAGCGGGCAAATGGCCCATGTAGAATTGAAAAACGTATAGATAGGTGACTTTCTTAATTTCTGAAATATAATATAGGTACTTGCCGTCTAAAAAAGTTCTAAGTATCCTTCATTTTTGGGAAATCATTAAATAACGATTGTGTTCTTGAATATTAATTAAGTAATTAATTTTATTTTTATTTTTATTATTATCCTTTCCTTTAATTTCAGGAAAACTTCAAAGCATCATTTTGAAATAACGATCAACAGGTTTAAAATTGAAGACGATCGGAAATTGGTTTGCATAGATCTGAGTGAAAAAAAAACATTTTTTTCAACGGCAATGTACAAAATTGTGTCCAATTAAAGAGGAATATTCTCAACAGCTTTTATTTCTTTTAAATATTATAATATTCAATTTATCAAATTTCTTTTATAATATTTCAATGATGAAATATTATTTTAACCTGCTGTGATTTCCATACTTAGGATAAATTATAGTAATAAAAGATTATTGAGTTTAACATAGGGTAAAGTTGCCTCTAACGCTTTAATAAATAATTATTATTACTATACACTTTGTTTTATTTTTTACCTATACGGGGTGTAAGGGTCAGCGTCCCGCAAACTTATAGGGGTTGCTCAGTCAACGAAACTGAACAACTACCACCAGGATTTTTTTTCAGGAAATTAAAAAAAAAATTGCTTTTTCATACAAAATGACCACATCGATCAGACAATTTGTATGGAAAAGCATTTTTTTTTTCATTTCCTAAAAAAAAATCCTGGTGATGTGTGTTCAGTATCATTGACTGAGCAACCCCTATCAGTTTGCGGGACGCTGTCCCTTACACCCGGTAGATAATTGCAAGTATTGCATCTTCAAGAATGGAATAACTATAAAGGTGCGTTCACATTAGACTTACGTGGCGTACGTGATGTGTGCTGACAGCCGTAATAGTATCTCAGTTTTCTTAGAAAATGTCACGCTAACTATTAAACTAATGATGATTTTGCAAATCGAAAGAAAACGAAAGCAAGGAAAACACAAATAGAGCAGCTAAAAGTCAATTAATGTTGCACAGTGTTTACCCTTACCAATCATTTAGTTTGGAACAAAGGACAGAGGCGTATCCAGATTATGTAATTTTATTTGTATTTATGAATAAAAGAAATTTGATAGCACTAAGACAAAACATGGCTAAAAGATTTGAGACTATAAAAACTGAATTCATATATTTTATTAATTATTCATTAGTTTTAGGCTTAGCAATCGTTGAATCATACTAAAGTATATTATTGCTCATAATATTGGTGAGTGACTAGCTAGTTAAAATCAGTTAATATTCATAACCATAAAATTAATTAGTCCTCGGCAATAATTATTCATTCAAGTGTTTTAAATCATAATTTTGCGGTTAAAAATAAATGTTTTTATATACACGTTAATGTCACACGGGAACCCGTTGAAACTCATTTAATTCCATATAATATTTCCGGATTCGGCCCTGGTGCAAACTAAATAGATCGTAAGTCAGTGCGGCCAGAGAGGAACTAATAAGACAAATTAATCGGGCGTTGCGTGATTGACGGGGGCTAGCCATTACACAAAAAGTTTGATTATGTTGAGAAAACATTGCCAGAAGACCTTAATTTGTTAGAAAAAAATATATTATAAGTACCTATACGTACATACCGTCAGAGATATAGGTAATAGAATAGGGGTAAAAAAAATGTGATCTATTTGATTATATTTAATAATGTCTACGTTGTGTAGCGTGTGTACCTACGTAGAGTCCCATTTTACAACAGGATTAAACAAACAACAGGATTAAAGTTTTGAGGATTGCAAACTTCTAAGATAGTTTTGAAATTCTGTAAATTAAAATATATTTAAAAAATATCTTTTGTAGTCTTTGTCATAAAATATAATAATAATATCAGATGACAGAAGTAAATACCTATGATAAAAGCATCTAAGTAAACCTTATATTATGGTTTTCATCTTGAATCAATGCTGGATAAGGTTCATGTCCTGTTCCGAAGTAAGTAACTCCAAAAAGTTAAGAGATCAATCAAGCCTGATATATTATTATCAAGTTTCGTATTTTTTTGTTTCTTTTCTCCTTCTTCTACAAAGAAAGCGTAGATAATGGTTTTCTCGTTCATGCCCAGATATTTGGTTTTTATCATCACTAATGCCATGATAATTTGGAATAAGACCAAAGGAAAATATTCTATGCGATAATTCCATTTTAATGATAATAAGTTAGCTAGTAAATTATGTGTTGATTGTTTTTATTTGATATGTTGCATTTTACACTGTAGTTTGGTAATCCTCAATGGATATAAAATCTTTTGTAAAATCAAACATAGATTCTAAGTGATGAAATAGACTAACAAAGAGCTAAATAGTACAGCAAATTATTTCTATGTCAAGCGTCTTTGTGAAGCTGGCATACAATTTCTTGAATGTTCAGAACACAGTTACTAAAGCTTTGCAAAGCCTTGTTAATTTCAACCCCAATCTCGACTGTTTACTCTAAAGCTCTTAGCACCGACTCATCCAAAGTATTTCATTCCCTCAAAAGGTGAAAATTCCGAACAGTTTTCTATAGGATTGCCCGTCTATTCATGCTGCTGAATCAGTGGTTCTAAAAGTTGTCTGAAGCTTACCCATAAAAAAAAAGCATCGCGAGATAGGTGCTACCCCGTCTCCAACATTATCAGCATTATTGTGCTATTGCAGATTCTCGGTTTCCGACTAAACATGGCTCGGCAAATAATATTATAGGTAGTTTTCATTATCGGTCGCCTGTTTGGTCACATACATAAACTATTAAGTTTCACCTGTGCCACTAACGGGTAGTATGCAAAAAAAGCACTTTGAGAAAGACTGTTCTAAAACTGTTCAAGGTCTTAATCTTGTATTCTAAACGGGCACCGTCGGATATTGAAATAGCAATTTTACGCTTTTATGATCCGTCGAACTTTCCATAAACTTTGGATAAAAGATTATCACTTCAACTTTGGAACTTTGGAGAGTTCACAATGTTATAAGTAAAGCCTACTTTGCTTTTTTTTTGCAGTTAGATAATATTGTGTTGTAAAACATCAGTCTTTCGACAAAGGTATGATATAAGTTTGATCTCAGTAGGATTCCAGGTATTCGGTCAAAAATGGTTACACTTATCTTGGATCACCCACCATACATAATAATCTTTTACCTTAATGGCTTGACATCACTATGAGTTACGGCTTCCGCCTGGAATTGACTCAACGACCTTTAACTCAACAACTAAAAGCTGTAACTTTAGACAACGAAACAAAACACACCATAATGATAAGCCAACTCTGTTTCAAGAGATTCACTTGAATTTTGAACTAGTTTATATGTACATTGAGTTGAACCTGTAATCTTCGTCTTGTCGAGTGGGTTTCGAGTCCATCGACCCAATAAACCCTGGTGTCAGAGTTTTATAAACCGCCTAATAGCACAGCTAATAGGACTCTGACATGGTTTATGTAACGACCACTACAGACAATCAGATGATTCAGCCTGCAATGTGCTAACCAAATTGGGGGAAATCTCACAAAGTGATAAAAACAAATATCAACTTTGTGTTCCCCCTGGGAATCGAACCCAGGACCTCCGGATCGAGAACCTATGGCTCAGACCAATAGACCACGGAGGCAGTTGATCATTTAATGTGCCTGACCTATTTACTTATGTGAACCTCGGCACTTAAAAGTTAGTGTACTCAGTCAATAGTTTATGTTGCTAAGCCGATTACAATAATTCACAAGTTCCACTGAATATTGGTTGATGTTGTTGCTTGACTTTAGTCAAACAATTTGCCTGTAAGTATTGGCTTTTGAACTAAGATTAAATATAAGAGACATTTTACATCTTTCTAATGTTATAAAGAGAAATGTTTTGTATTTTTGTATGTATGTAGGTATGTTGTAAAAATATCTAATTCCCACGGGAAAACTTACTAAATCTCTGTTGAAACTGCGGTGCAAAAAGCCAGTACTTAATAACAACCCAAAAAGTTAACAGTCTTGGCTGGAATGATGATGAAGAAGGATGTTTTAGTTTGCAAACAATATTTTATTTTGTTTATACCTTTTCGTTATAACGATATATTGCAGAATAAAGAACGTGAGTTTATAAATCAACTAAGTGCATCACATTCTTTTCCGGAAAAGCAATTTACAATGACTTTCATTAATTAACTTACCTTCGCTGAGAAATAAAAGTAGTGGATTGATTTTGGTCAAGAAGTAATAAAAACGAGAAATATATAAGGAAAACCTTTGTTAAAAATATTATTCAGAATAAAGATACCCGACTATTTATTTTCGGCGTCTTTTTCTGCCGATTGCATTGCGAGCATTGTTTTTGAAATCTATGTAGCTTTTTAAAATATTTATTTAAGATTCGGATATGCCTTAACTAGTACTACAATTTTTTAAAATAATTTTTAAAAATAATTTCACACTTTTGTAAAAACTTCAATCGTTTACGGTGGCACTAATTGTACATAGCGAACGATAAAACTGATGTAATGTATATTATTTTCCCCACAAAACAGAATCTCTTTCATTCATCACTTTTTTAAAAATTTCCAGTGATCTAATTCAGCAGCAACTTGCGACCGAACTTTAGCTGCATCCGAATGCAATTAGAGATGGCTTTGGGGCAAAAAACCAACTCAGCATTTTCGATATGAAACTTTATTATGAGGACGGAAAGTTTTAATAAACCCTAGCAACAAGAGAAGAGTCGGCTGCAATAGGAATATTCTCTCTAGGTTATTCTTCAATTTCATCGCTTGGTCTCGTTTCAGAATATCAGTCAAACTCTTCCTGTGAGAGTCATAAAGTCGACAAAAATAAAAACCTAGGAAAGTAGAAGCAGTTCCAGTCTGGCGCTAGCAGTATAATGTATCGCATTGCGAGAGACAGAAGAAAATATGTGAATCAAGATCTTCTTCTTCTTGCGGTGCCTCTCCATTATTGGAGGTTGTTCTTCTTCTTGCGGTGCCTCTCCATTATTGGAGGTTGGCCGTCAGATCCACATATTTTCTCTGTTCTCTGAAAGATAATTATAAGAAATCAATGGCCTTAATTTTTTTCCATGACATTTTTCAATTGTTTTCTGGGTCCAAATATTATAATAAAAAAAAACCTAAAGGTTCACTTCTGCAAAGTAAGCGACTGACGTGTTTCTCTACTCTAGGCTGACTAGTAAAGAATAATAAAGTTACTCTACGGTAATAGCTTTCTACCACCCACCACTTATGAACTTTTCATTTTTATTAAGTAGCGCGAAGGTTACAATGGTTGTATCTTACAATGAAATTCCTAGGTCAAATTGTTTTGTGTTTTCTTGTTTTTTTTGATTTTAACTATTGTAAAATTTCGTTCTTTTTAGGGTTCCGTACCCAAAGGGTCAAAACGGGACCCTATTACTGAGACTTCGCTGTGCGTCCGTCCGTCCGTCCATCCGTCTGTCTGTCACCAGGCTGTATCTCATGAACCGTGATAGCTAGAGAGAGGAAATTTTCACAGATGGTGTATTTCTGTTGCCGCTATATTAACAAATACTAAAAACAAAATAAATTAAATATTTAAGGGGGCTCCCATACAAAAAACGTGATTTTTTTGCTCATTTTCGTAGATAATGTTTCGGAAGCTGTTTCTCATGAACCATGATAGTTAGATAGTTGAAATTTTCACACATGATGTATTTCTGTTCCCGCTATAAAAAAATTACTAAAAACCAGCATACAATAAATATTAAGGGGGGCTCCCATACAAAAAACGTGATTTTTTTGCTCGTTTTCGTAGATAATGTTTTGGAGGCTGTTTCTCATGAACCGTGATAGTTAGTTGAAATTTTCGCAGATGATGTGTTTCTGTTGCCTCTAAAATAACAAATAGTACTTAAAACTGCCCAAGTGCGAGTCGGACAACAGATATATATATATTTGCCATTTTTATAAATGATGGTACGGAACCCTTCGTGCGCGAGTCCGACTCGCACTTGGCCGTTTTTTTTTTATTCATCTGATCATCTAAGACCCAAAAGTTTTAAATCTCAAACATTCCATTTGCTTAATTTCATTTATCACATCGTCGAGGTAAATTTATATCCACTCTCGTAATCGTATACATTCTTTTTTTTTCTACGCAAAATCTGAAAGAAAGAGATTGTCTAAATTCTTCAGTTGGGGGTAGAAAGACTTGGCTAAAAGGGCATCCTTTTATTATTCTAAATAGGCATTTTGACCGCCATTTCATTTAATGGAATACGACAATGGCGTTTTGAAATATACCTTTTAATTACCATAAATTAATTTTAAAAAAATCACTGAGACGACTAGTAAGATCTTTTTTTTTAGTAAATCTTTTCGAAACATAATTCAAATTGTTAAAATAAAATAAATCTTCCTGGTTATTCTTATTAAAAGATTGTTTGTATGTCACTTTTGATGTACATAGACTATATAGGTATATAGGTACGTTAAGGATCCTAATATGAATAGTGTATTCTATTCTTAGTAGTTACGGCTAGGTCAGTTAAAATTAATATTCTGTTCACTGAACATGAAATATTCTTTATTTGAAGCTCTTAGCTGACAATTTCGCCCACGTGAATAAAACTATTTTGGAGGAACATAGAAAATTAACAGTGTCGTAATGAATTGTTGCATGACTGAAGCGGAATGCAATTGTCTTTGCAGCTATGCAGCTACTAACTGCATAGAGCCTTCTATTCGGATGTTTCTCATCAGCTTCCCCGCTTTGAGGTGAATAATAAAATTATCTAGGTGTTTCGTATTTTGGCTACGAAAGTTCCGTAGATACCTGCTACGCCGTAGCTGAAATGCGATAGTGCTAAATCGTCAGCGGTCATTTTGGTGACTTGAACTTTTTATCAAGATGATAAAAGAAATAATATTTTAAATAAAGAAATGTAGTTTTTTTTATTATATTTATCTTTGTGCATACCTAAGTATGTGCCAATTTATAGCAGGAGCTAGAATAAAAAAAACATTTTTTTTTATTTTGTAAATGTGGATTCTATGCCCAATAAGTTTCCCAATATTCCCCATACGCCAAAAGTAAACAAGAAAGGCCTAGGTTTTTCCATTTTCATGCAGTATAGAGGAACCTAACTTGGCTAGCACCTAGATACGTAGCTCGATAAGTCGCTATGAGAATGTGTATACACGTTCTGACAATATTGTTCCTAAGTTGTGTAATAATTTTATACTTTCTCTACACTGGTGCTGATATTTTGACTTTATTTTATAGGTCCTGGAAGGTCTGAAAAAAATACATAAATGTTGCAGTATAATAATGATAATATAATACCTAAGCTATAATCGCTTTCATGTCAGCATTAAACTAAAATCTTTGATAACTTGATTAGCTTTGTAATTTTATCCAAGGAGACCGATTAAAACTACAAAAATACGATAAAAAAAATGACACGTAACAAAAATGTTATACTAACGTATGTTTTCAATTATTAATAAGAGAAAAAATCATTGTATTTTAAGAAACAATTTATTGCTAAAGATGTAATCACAAACGACTCGAAACAGTCCTCTATGTCTTATCTGGATCTTTGCATCCATATATTTGTCCTATCTGGCATTAAAAGCGACCACAATGCCCTTTGTTTATTGTGTTTTTCTATCAACACGAGACACCCCTCTGGTCCTGAAGATATTCCTTAAAATAAAGTGAATCTTAAAAATACAGGGTGAAAAGTAAACAATTACTGCGTTCGTTTAAATAACATGCGTTCCTGATGATAACAAACAACTTTTCCAAAGCACAAAGATGTTAGCTTGAGAAAAAAAAAATGTCACGATGTACACCATGTATATTAGGTAGTTTTCCTACTG
>JARACY010004117.1:0-28694 GCA_029255725.1 Scrobipalpa atriplicella | reverse complement strand
CCCACCTCTTATGTATTTTCATATTTTTCATACGCCTTCTATCTAGAAGCCTAATGCCTATGCAAAGATTTTCATACACTAAATATCTAATTCGCCTATTACGACTTATTATTATGTAAGAAACACAAAATTTTTATACAATAATTCCGTCTACGAATTGCTGAATTAGTTCAAGAAATATCTTAGAACAGCTTTCATAAACCTAGGATAGCGGAAAACCTCTCCAGAGCTCTCGGATTTGCGTATAGCTTGCAAATGGAATAAAATAACTAAGTAGAGAAAGCAGATAATCCGGGCGAGAATTATTCTATAAATATTGATCAGCCGTCTTTCTTCGCAGACTCCATTATTCCGCTCTTTATTTATTTACGAGTGTCGTTTGCGTTGCTAATGTCCAATATTTTGGCAATTTACCTTGTGCCCCATTTTCGGTGACCACTCAGCTGAAACGTATGCAAAAATAATGGAAATATTCATCACTGAATATCTTCGCAAGAGTTGATATTTAAAATGTTGGAAATACTTGCGATGATTAGAAGAGCTAATATTCTCAAGTGTGGCTTTAAATAAACACTTTGGAAATGATGGGGCGGTCGAAGCGGGCGTCCCGATCGTCCCGGATGTAGCCAGTGAAGAGACTGGCAACACATGTTAGCTTTTTACAAAGCGCCCCTCGTCGTGCACATGTCTGTGGAGAATTCCGGCAAAAAAACCCTCCATCTGACACCTCACGTGCGGTACCCTACAAGCCCATAAAAGCTTTTATATTTTATCTCGATGGGATTTGAGATAAAAAGCGATTATCAGCATCGGAATGTGAATAATCGCCGTTCTTTTGGCAACAAACGTTTGGCTTCGATTGTATAATTTAAACTACAATTGGAATATTTACAAATCTGGAACAATGTAGCTATTAACTGTAAAACAAAGTTAATGAAATTGGAGATTCCACAGAATTGTGTATTCTCTTCTATAGAGCGGCAGCGCTCTACAATAGCTGAAGAGTATTGAAAAGTTTTGTGACTACCCTTTACTTATCTACCTATAACAGAAAACTACAGTCATAAAATTTAACGTCCCATCCAATCTCATCGCAGTGTACGTATGTTTGTTAGTATTTCACGCAACTCGATATTATCGTTCGAAATCTTCTGTATCCAGCTTACTTCACAGGTAAGAGCGTACTTAAACATTAATGAGATTTGAGCACACTCTTTCATATCGACTTTTAAAAGCTTCATTAAAATGTTTAGTCCGTTCCATTTAATACCGACTCCAATCCGGGTAACGGAATACAGATCCTTTCGTTGGGTATTTAATATTAACAGTAACTTACCATTTATTAAAATCGTTCTAAAAAGGAATAACTTTAGAAATATTTTTCCTATATAAAAGCGCTTATTTTCGCCCGAGAAAGCACGCTAAGAAATGTGACTTTTTAAAGTCCTCTGTGCCGGCGAACAAAAGCTTAGAAACCAGAAAATGTTACCCAGCAAATCCTGGAATATGGGAAATGTCGTACATTAGAGTGCGATGCAAATCACTGTGGCTCGAGAGCCAAGAGGCGTGACAGGTCAACTAAATTGTCTACAATTAATTTTAAACAGCAATAGAACGTGTCCAGGAAATTAGATTTTCGCGTGTTAGCATGTTCTGTGGCAAACAAATGACATGCGAACCTGGTATCGGCCTTGTCACTGCTAAATAGGTCCCATTTGTTGTTCCACTTTGATCCTATGTTGATCATTTTGAGCGTAATTCGGCGTAGCAAATGTCTGTCATTTTCTATTATGAGTTATGAGAGAACAGAAAGGAACGACGGCAATGATTTTGGTTAAGATTTAGTTAAGTCGATTAGTTGCCAAAAACCCCTAATTGTCATCTTTTGGGTGAGCTCTATTGTTGAGATCGTCTTCAATTCGTTGTTAGCGAGTTTTATCATCTTCCTAGCCTTTTTCCCGTATCTCTCGGGGTCGGCTACCTAATCTAGGGTACTGGTTTTTACACAGATCGACTGCCATCTGACCTCCGCAACCCAGAAGGGAAACCAGACCCAATCCTAGATTAGGTCGCACACAATCACACAACCTTTGAATTTCTTCGCACTAATCCAGTACACCATCCGGGATTATAAAGCGTTGTTAGCGAGGTTATGATCAAGAAAAAGCTCCTGAATTTCCTTAGAAAGAAAATATATATCAGTTGTTGTGTCTCAAAATATCGCGGGAATCCTTAGTTCAATCGAAATTTTTATTCTTTTATAACCGAAAATAGCTGCAAGAAATTGTTCGTTTGTATTTCTGACAGCTCGTTCGGAAGTCTGTCTGTATATTTTGTAGTTGAGTTCATTTCGATTTCTTTTCCTATACGACGCACATGTTTCTGTCTACGAACTGATGGAAAATCATAAAGATATGCATTATTTCCGATATATTTTTCTTTCTTCTTATTTATTTAACATTGATATTGAGATTTTGTACGTACGTATTTCGAAAATACTGTGTCTCATAGATCGACAGCAAAAAGGTTGTGTTTTTATTGGCTCGTGTTTTGTGTAAACATGTTGACATGAGAAGAAATAAACATTTTCCCCATTTAACAAATAATATTGGCAACATTTTTTTTTCTGAGACATGTAGTCAATGGGCGCTTTTCCACTAGACGGCACGTCAACGGCAACGGCGACGGCACGGTACCGTCGACGATATCGTAGGTGAGATAATGTATGAAAATCAATGAAATTATATGACACGCTTTTCCACTTGACAGCACGGCACCGTCACGGCATGTCATCGATTCCCATAGATATTGTCACGTGATCTCGCCGTGCCGTCGCCGTTGCCGTTGACCGTCTAGTGGAAAAGCGCCCAAAAAAAAATTAATTTTACTACTAAATGTTTCAAGCTTTAAATCCGTAAGCAAATTTTCCAGCAAGTTATTTTCGCAATTTCCTATTCCCAGCTGTAAATAAATCTGCCGTCTTGAAAAAAAATAAGTACGTTTGCGACTGCGACAGGCCAACTTTTAAACTGGCCGGAACTTACAACTCCGGGAATATGAAAAGAAAAGTACAGTTGTTAGTTGTTAAATCTGCTACACTGAGTTATCTTAAAACTGCTTTCGTGTTACTTGCGCCTAACTTTGTTGAAACAACATTTAAGCGCAGTTCACTGCAAATACAAATAGTGGGATCATTCGAAGTTGACCTCTTGTAAGTGGTAGGATTTTGTGCAAAATCCGTCTGGGGGAGTACCACCCTCTTGCTTATTTCTGCCGCCAAGCAGAAGTGTGCACACACTAGTGTTGTGTGTGTGTGTGTGTGTGTGTGTGTGTGTGTGTGTGTGTGTGTGTGTGTGTGTGTTTGTGTGTGTGTGTGTTTCGGTCTGAAGGGCAAGAGAGCTAGTGAAACTACTGTCACATGAGACAATACACTTTAGGTCTCACGGTGTGCAACGCACTCTGCTATTTCACTAGGATCTAGTGGGATAGTAGTAGGTGTTATAGGCTATGGTGCTGCTTACCATCAGGTGGGTCATATGCTTAGTTGCCATTGTAGTTATTTTAGTGAAACCCCATAACAATCAGGCTATTTCTGCCGAAGACATAGCAAAGCTGATAAATGCGGATGTACTGGAATTGTAAATGGGAGCCCACAAACAACAGATTGGTACCAAGAAAAACGATCAGATAAAATAAAATACGTATTCTAACAGCTTTTTACGGTAATAGATGTAAGGATGAAAGACGCGTAGGATGAAGGAAATAAACAACCAATATTATTACCGTTATTGAATCGATCCAATGTTCTCCCGGCCTAAAGCAATCTTACGGTTGCCAAAGGGATATTTGCGAGAATGACGGTGATTCAAAAATACGACTCCTGTACGGTGCCGTATGAACGCCTGACGCGACGTGTCAAAATGGAAAAATTGCGTGCCAATATTTGTTTACAAAGTTCAGTTTCCTTTATAGCCCGATCAACGAAGCCTTTGACATCCGACAAATTCCTCAGTCTTTGAAACTTAGCAGGTGATAAATTTAGGTAATACAGATTACAGATGTAAGATAAGCCAATACTTTTTATGACTCTACATTAGGTATTTTTACCTAAACGTGAAAAACGCTTATAACTCTCTGTGAATAAATCCTCAGGCTAAAATAATTTCTTTATATGTATGTTTGTATTAGTAGAAATAGGTATGTAAAGGAATCCAAAATATTTTCTATTTGAAAGATAGTCTAAATATAAGTTTTAACATTTTGCTCTATAAGTCGTACTGAAAAATTGCTCCGCTAATTATTATTCTTTAATATAGTTTTATTTACTAAAATGAATAGCTTTGTTTGATAATCCAAAATGTTTTCCTTTTTAAACATATTAATTTTGTTTTTCCTCAATAACGTAATGTGAAAATTTACTCTGTCTATTTTTATACCTTTATTTATTATATGATTTTGTATTAAAACAGATTCATCAATTATCCAATAGATTATCAAACGTTCATAAGTATATCTTTAAAATAAAATAAATAAAATACAGCAATATACAGATCTATCTTAAACAACCCTTAAAACTTGTCAGACGTGGCGGACGACCTTTGTTTTTCCGCCGCCGAGCCGTGTCGCCCGCGCCCGCGCCGCCCGCTGCCACCAAACCCCCTTCACACCCGCGACCGTCCGTAATGTTAAGGTTTTAAAAACGTTTGTAAAAGGCCGAAATTCCTTTGGCTTATTGGAAAATCTATTAAAATATAGTAATTCTTAACTAATAAACGTATTAAATTAAGCTGAGAATTTTTTCACGTGACGTAATTACGAAAAAATTTAAAAAAGATATGCCTTATAGGAAAATATTTTGGCTTATCAAACAAAGCTTTTTATTTTAGTAAATAAAACTATATTAAAGAATAATAATTAGCGGAGCAATTTTTCAGTACGACTTATAGAGCAAAATGTTAAAACTTATATTTAGACTATCTTTCAAATAGAAAATATTTTGGATTCCTTTACATACCTATTTCTACTAATACAAACATACATATAAAGAAATTATTTTAGCCTGAGGATTTATTCACAGAGAGTTATAAGCGTTTTTCACGTTTAGGTAAAAATACCTAATGTAGAGTCATAAAAAGTATTGGCTTATCTTACATCTGTAATCTGTATTACCTAAATTTATCACCTGCTAAGTTTCAAAGACTGAGGAATTTGTCGGATGTCAAAGGCTTCGTTGATCGGGCTATAAAGGAAACTGAACTTTGTAAACAAATATTGGCACGCAATTTTTCCATTTTGACACGTCGCGTCAGGCGTTCATACGGCACCGTACAGGAGTCGTATTTTTGAATCACCGTCATTCTCGCAAATATCCCTTTGGCAACCGTAAGATTGCTTTAGGCCGGGAGAACATTGGATCGATTCAATAACGGTAATAATATTGGTTGTTTATTTCCTTCATCCTACGCGTCTTTCATCCTTACATCTATTACCGTAAAAAGCTGTTAGAATACGTATTTTATTTTATCTGATCGTTTTTCTTGGTACCAATCTGTTGTTTGTGGGCTCCCATTTACAATTCCAGTACATCCGCATTTATCAGCTTTGCTATGTCTTCGGCAGAAATAGCCTGATTGTTATGGGGTTTCACTAAAATAACTACAATGGCAACTAAGCATATGACCCACCTGATGGTAAGCAGCACCATAGCCTATAACACCTACTACTATCCCACTAGATCCTAGTGAAATAGCAGAGTGCGTTGCACACCGTGAGACCTAAAGTGTATTGTCTCATGTGACAGTAGTTTCACTAGCTCTCTTGCCCTTCAGACCGAAACACACACACACACAAACACACACACACACACACACACACACACACACACACACACACACACACACACACACAACACTAGTGTGTGCACACTTCTGCTTGGCGGCAGAAATAAGCAAGAGGGTGGTACTCCCCCAGACGGATTTTGCACAAAATCCTACCACTTACAAGAGGTCAACTTCGAATGATCCCACTATTTGTATTTGCAGTGAACTGCGCTTAAATGTTGTTTCAACAAAGTTAGGCGCAAGTAACACGAAAGCAGTTTTAAGATAACTCAGTGTAGCAGATTTAACAACTAACAACTGTACTTTTCTTTTCATATTCCCGGAGTTGTAAGTTCCGGCCAGTTTAAAAGTTGGCCTGTCGCAGTCGCAAACGTACTTATTTTTTTTCAAGACGGCAGATTTATTTACAGCTGGGAATAGGAAATTGCGAAAATAACTTGCTGGAAAATTTGCTTACGGATTTAAAGCTTGAAACATTTAGTAGTAAAATTAATTTTTTTTTGGGCGCTTTTCCACTAGACGGTCAACGGCAACGGCGACGGCACGGCGAGATCACGTGACAATATCTATGGGAATCGATGACATGCCGTGACGGTGCCGTGCTGTCAAGTGGAAAAGCGTGTCATATAATTTCATTGATTTTCATACATTATCTCACCTACGATATCGTCGACGGTACCGTGCCGTCGCCGTTGCCGTTGACGTGCCGTCTAGTGGAAAAGCGCCCATTGACTACATGTCTCAGAAAAAAAAATGTTGCCAATATTATTTGTTAAATGGGGAAAATGTTTATTTCTTCTCATGTCAACATGTTTACACAAAACACGAGCCAATAAAAACACAACCTTTTTGCTGTCGATCTATGAGACACAGTATTTTCGAAATACGTACGTACAAAATCTCAATATCAATGTTAAATAAATAAGAAGAAAGAAAAATATATCGGAAATAATGCATATCTTTATGATTTTCCATCAGTTCGTAGACAGAAACATGTGCGTCGTATAGGAAAAGAAATCGAAATGAACTCAACTACAAAATATACAGACAGACTTCCGAACGAGCTGTCAGAAATACAAACGAACAATTTCTTGCAGCTATTTTCGGTTATAAAAGAATAAAAATTTCGATTGAACTAAGGATTCCCGCGATATTTTGAGACACAACAACTGATATATATTTTCTTTCTAAGGAAATTCAGGAGCTTTTTCTTGATCATAACCTCGCTAACAACGCTTTATAATCCCGGATGGTGTACTGGATTAGTGCGAAGAAATTCAAAGGTTGTGTGATTGTGTGCGACCTAATCTAGGATTGGGTCTGGTTTCCCTTCTGGGTTGCGGAGGTCAGATGGCAGTCGATCTGTGTAAAAACCAGTACCCTAGATTAGGTAGCCGACCCCGAGAGATACGGGAAAAAGGCTAGGAAGATGATAAAACTCGCTAACAACGAATTGAAGACGATCTCAACAATAGAGCTCACCCAAAAGATGACAATTAGGGGTTTTTGGCAACTAATCGACTTAACTAAATCTTAACCAAAATCATTGCCGTCGTTCCTTTCTGTTCTCTCATAACTCATAATAGAAAATGACAGACATTTGCTACGCCGAATTACGCTCAAAATGATCAACATAGGATCAAAGTGGAACAACAAATGGGACCTATTTAGCAGTGACAAGGCCGATACCAGGTTCGCATGTCATTTGTTTGCCACAGAACATGCTAACACGCGAAAATCTAATTTCCTGGACACGTTCTATTGCTGTTTAAAATTAATTGTAGACAATTTAGTTGACCTGTCACGCCTCTTGGCTCTCGAGCCACAGTGATTTGCATCGCACTCTAATGTACGACATTTCCCATATTCCAGGATTTGCTGGGTAACATTTTCTGGTTTCTAAGCTTTTGTTCGCCGGCACAGAGGACTTTAAAAAGTCACATTTCTTAGCGTGCTTTCTCGGGCGAAAATAAGCGCTTTTATATAGGAAAAATATTTCTAAAGTTATTCCTTTTTAGAACGATTTTAATAAATGGTAAGTTACTGTTAATATTAAATACCCAACGAAAGGATCTGTATTCCGTTACCCGGATTGGAGTCGGTATTAAATGGAACGGACTAAACATTTTAATGAAGCTTTTAAAAGTCGATATGAAAGAGTGTGCTCAAATCTCATTAATGTTTAAGTACGCTCTTACCTGTGAAGTAAGCTGGATACAGAAGATTTCGAACGATAATATCGAGTTGCGTGAAATACTAACAAACATACGTACACTGCGATGAGATTGGATGGGACGTTAAATTTTATGACTGTAGTTTTCTGTTATAGGTAGATAAGTAAAGGGTAGTCACAAAACTTTTCAATACTCTTCAGCTATTGTAGAGCGCTGCCGCTCTATAGAAGAGAATACACAATTCTGTGGAATCTCCAATTTCATTAACTTTGTTTTACAGTTAATAGCTACATTGTTCCAGATTTGTAAATATTCCAATTGTAGTTTAAATTATACAATCGAAGCCAAACGTTTGTTGCCAAAAGAACGGCGATTATTCACATTCCGATGCTGATAATCGCTTTTTATCTCAAATCCCATCGAGATAAAATATAAAAGCTTTTATGGGCTTGTAGGGTACCGCACGTGAGGTGTCAGATGGAGGGTTTTTTTGCCGGAATTCTCCACAGACATGTGCACGACGAGGGGCGCTTTGTAAAAAGCTAACATGTGTTGCCAGTCTCTTCACTGGCTACATCCGGGACGATCGGGACGCCCGCTTCGACCGCCCCATCATTTCCAAAGTGTTTATTTAAAGCCACACTTGAGAATATTAGCTCTTCTAATCATCGCAAGTATTTCCAACATTTTAAATATCAACTCTTGCGAAGATATTCAGTGATGAATATTTCCATTATTTTTGCATACGTTTCAGCTGAGTGGTCACCGAAAATGGGGCACAAGGTAAATTGCCAAAATATTGGACATTAGCAACGCAAACGACACTCGTAAATAAATAAAGAGCGGAATAATGGAGTCTGCGAAGAAAGACGGCTGATCAATATTTATAGAATAATTCTCGCCCGGATTATCTGCTTTCTCTACTTAGTTATTTTATTCCATTTGCAAGCTATACGCAAATCCGAGAGCTCTGGAGAGGTTTTCCGCTATCCTAGGTTTATGAAAGCTGTTCTAAGATATTTCTTGAACTAATTCAGCAATTCGTAGACGGAATTATTGTATAAAAATTTTGTGTTTCTTACATAATAATAAGTCGTAATAGGCGAATTAGATATTTAGTGTATGAAAATCTTTGCATAGGCATTAGGCTTCTAGATAGAAGGCGTATGAAAAATATGAAAATACATAAGAGGTGGGTAAGTTACCCACCACATTACCCATGGAAACCTACCGCCTAATGAAACCACCCACCGCAAAAATAAAAATGAGAACTTCTAAAAATGAATGAGATGAATGAGATAAAAGCTCCTGAAATATTCCTCAGCTGAGAAATAAATAAAATTAAAAATAGCTTTTAAAAGCTTTCGGTTTGTTAGTCTCGGGTTTAATTGCTTTTTGCTTCATTACGCGGCGAGTTGACGACAGTCTTGTTTAGTCACATTTTTCTGCAGGTGCCCCTTTATGAAGCGAAGCGACCTTACCTGGACGCGAACAACAATTAAACAAGGATTCGAGTACAAGTAAAAAGTACTTAATAAAAAGTGAAATACGACCATCGCCCGTCGATCGATTCAAGTGCAGAATCAAACAATGCGTGTCTCTGCAGCCTCGGCGAGGAGAATGTAAGCAAGCAAGAGTTCGGGCAATACTCCGCGCAGGTAAAACGATCACGTTTCGTGGTAGCGCAGCGCAGGCGCAGGCGACGTTGCCACTCCGTGCGAGCGAGCGGGACGGAGCGAGGATCGAGCGCGGGAGTGAGCGAGGGCGCACACCGGGCAGGTAACCGCTGCGCCGTCGCCGCACTGCGCGTGCACCGAAATCACAAAACCAGATGCAACCAACGGTTCGCTAAGCACCCGAGCTGCGTCTAGCCCTACGACTAGGTACGATACGACAGCTTGAGGGAACCGAACAAAGGACTTGTTTTATTAGATATTCCAAAACGCCATGACCAGAATTTGTTACAGCACTTCTGAATGTTCAGTTACTTATAGAATTTCCTACAATAGTTAGTATAATAGGTATATCCATCTTACCAAAATCACCGTACCGTATGATTTGTTTGAAGTATTACCTGCAATAAAAAGATTATCTTTATTATTATTTTTCAATACCAAACCAAATTCACTTAGATTTTGTTTTCATCAGTACAGTTACTCTACATATTAAAATCCTATTATTAATATTTAAATTATAATATTGTAGATAATAATCATTATTTGGTAACCAAAAGAAGAGGCCTATACTCAGCAGTGGGTAGATGTAGGCTGATTTATATAGATAGAATAGGTACCTGCGTAACCAATTAGGGAGAGGTTCATATATAACCTCCCAATTAAAAACAAAAATAATTTCTACTGCAAAAGAATATGCCCCCTCAAGCCCACAAGGTTAAAATACCTCATTAATCTCATTATGAAGTGTTCAGACGTGATATTTTTGGTTAAATTAGTAAAAGCTACTTCATTATTTCAGGGAATCTTTTGAATTTTCGCGCAAAGCTTGGGCCACGATGTTGCCTTTGACATCGCTTTGATCCCAGTCAGTCCTTTACAGGGGATCAGGCGGCGCGCTTTTTGAGACCCCATTTATTGAAACCGTTGACCTCTTTGCACGAAACATAGTCGCACTAGTGTGCCTTTTGAAGAAAACCACACAAATATAGAATACACAACCAGTCACGTACCTCTCAATGCTGTCTGAAAGTGTCTACAAAGAATATGATATTCTGAACACGATTTCGCGTTATCTGAACTTTTTTTTTTGGACAAAGTTGCAGATAATTTAAAAATCCATTAAAGCAGCTGTTACGGCCACAACAGCCCATTCGTTTCGCTTGAAACGAGATTCTTTTACAAGCCGTGAACACCTGTCTCCAAAGCCTATGTAACTGTAGAGAGTTGCATTACCACAATACTTTCACTGCAAAGATGCGGTGCTGCGGTATGTTAAATTCATTTCATCTAACCAAATAGAACACGTACAAACAAATAAGATGAAATTTTAGTCAAATTACGGAGCAAAAAAGCCATCAGTCCTAAATATACAGCCCCGCCCGCCACCGCTTTACATACTTTGAAAAAAGCTACAGAGAGGATTATTGATTTGAACGATATTTTAAGGGCATTACGAGCAATGGTTGCATATCTTGAAATCTGGTAGCTAATCATAATCATCTTAAAAACCAAGTATTGCATGAGCGTATACGTTTCACCGTACACCTCATCTAGAAATTAGAAATTTATTAATAGGTAGCATGTTCGTAATACGGCCACGTTTTAACTTTGAGCGTAACTTCTGAAATTAGGATGAGCCTCCTGACAGGCATCATAAATACCAAATACATGTATTAAAGTTTCAGAAGCTCTTGACTTCTTGGTGACTTATAGCCTCGATTAGAATCCAATCTACTACGTGCCTGGGAAACGTTTAAATGTGTAATGTTTCCTTTAATGATATAAGTATGCTATTTAATAATTTTGACCTGACATAGAAGAATTATGTAAAATTCATCATCATTATCAAAGTAATAATGGAGACGAAGGGCGATAAATACTATGTGAATTTTACACAACAATTCGCTGTGAAACGAAGATTAGGAAACAGTAATATTTTTTTTAACTGCCTCCTAATCCTGAAAACTGATTCATCGGGTCGTTCGTCGTCTCAATTATAATCATTAAATAATGTAATATTTTTGATAAAAACAAAACTATTTATGTACTTTAAACGTATTGTTACGTTTATTTAAAAAATACGTTTTTCGATGTGAATTATTTTTCTAGATAGTTTTTAAAAGTAGCAATCTTACATCAAATAAAGCAACTTTATTATATTTACTTATTAGGCGCTTTTCCACTAGACGGCACGTCAACGGCAACGGCGACGGCACGGTACCGTCGACGATATCGAAGGTGAGATAATGTATGAAAATCAATGAAATTATATGACACGCTTTTCCACTTGCCGGCACGGCACCGTCACGGCATGTCATCGATTCCCATAGATATTGTCACGTGATCGTCGCCGTGCCGTCGCCGTTGCCGTTGACGTGACGTCTAGTGAAAAAGCGCCCATTCTTTTAGTCAACGTAGCTTAAATGTTTCTTAGGTATTTCCTGAGGATATTTTCAGCGCCGCAAGCTTCATTGAATGTGAGGAGAGGAGGCTTACAGTCACCCTTTGATTTATTGGTTAAACTTCCAATCGATCACGGAATTGAGTAGATTTTTCAATTCTAATATAGAAATTTACGGATACTACTTTAGTCCACTGCCATACCACTGCTGACAAATTATTGCTTCTGGTGAGGTTTAATGTTATTTTATGGAAACTTAACACTGTTTGCGCGAAAATGCGAAAATGTATCATGTTAGATTGCCATTGATCACAAAATACATACAGGATGTAAAAAAAAGTACTGCGTTCCTTTGAACTACATGTTCTACTGATGATACCAAACAACTTTCCCAAAGCACATTTTTTTTAACTCGAAATAAAATTTTGCTTCGATACAAAACTGCAGATACCGGGGCGTATCTTTGTATGGAAATGGATTTTTTTTTTCGAGCTGAATTTTTTTTTAAAGGAACGTAGTACTTTTACACCCTGTATAGGCTCAGTATGTACATAATATTGTATATGGGCGACTTGACCAGTTTTTTTTTTTAAAATATGAAGATATACCTAAACTAAAATACATGACAAACTAAAATCAGTAAACCCCGAAATAGGATTAGAGCGAAGATATTGATTGAATGCGCAGGTGAAACTACTTTTAAAGCCACTTTTATTCATCACCTAGTAAACATGCCCAGTTCTGCGAATAGTTGCAGACTTTGGTCACGTAGAAATCTATATGTAGGCAGCGCACGCATCGCCTGAACGAATAAATAAATTGGAGACTAGGTATACGTACCTTATTATTATTTAACAAGGTTGTATAAAAGTGGTACTGCGCTATTTTAAAATACAATACATAATAGATAACGAATAAATTTCCTAAAGCTCCAAAATTTACCACGATTTCTTTCCTTTCCTTAAAAATTTTAGACGAGGGGAGCATTTTCGTATTGAAAAGGCAAAAACATAATTCGACATTTTAACAAATAAGGCCCCACTTTTAGGTTTTTCGCTTATATATATCGAAAATGGTACATTTTAGGAGATTCTGTACAAAGATATTGTACAAACTTTCTTCTCGGATTAATACTTAAAAAGATATGGTGAAAGAAAAATGAACGATACTCTATTTTATTGGGCGCTTTTCCACTAGACGTCACGTCAACGGCAACGGCGACGGCACGGCAACGATCACGTGACAATATCTATGGGATGGGAATCGATGAAATGCCGTGACGGTGCCGTGCCGGCAAGTGGAAAAGCGTGTCATATAATTTCATTGATTTTCACATTATCTCACCTACGATATCGTCGACGGTACCGTGCCGTCGCCGTTGCCGTTGACGTGCCGTCTAGTGGAAAAGCGCCCTTATCGAACTATAACAATGACACATGTCATGTGCATGTATTTTATATACAAGCCGATAAATAATAAATGTGCATCACCACGACCGCATTCCAGCTAAAACAATTCTGCTTAGAGCTATTTACAAATACCCGCCTTCGGTAGACGACACTGCGAATGTTTAGGTACCTATTTATTTATAGCTTAGGAACCCTTAATAGTAATAACACTTTTACATTTTAGGTTATTCAACGGAGACGGTACTTTTTAATATAAAGTACCTACTCGTAATTAAAAAAAATGTGTTTCAGGCTTCGTATACAAGTATAAAATTATTGATATCGTGAACCTTTTTGGGAATGGCTTTTTGTTGTACTATTTTCATTGCTATACATACATACATAAATCACGCCCTTATCCCTAATGGGGTAGGTAAAGCGTCAACGCTATATTGCTATATTAAATAAGTGCGAAACAGTGGCCCTGATTCGACGGAAAAAGGATTTAACTAAAATAAAACCATCTCTTTAGGTAATTTTCTGCCATGAGAGAACAGAAAAGGCTGGCACTTTGGACGAACTAATTATAATCCTGTCAAATCAAAAATCTATGGATATTAATTCGTGGTGTGGGATAGTACCTAATTATCGACCTTTGAAATTTCTGAACGAATTGTAAATGACAGGATCAAAATTAGCTCGTCTATAGTGCTGTCCCTTTCTGTTCACTCAAGACAGAAAATGGCAGGTCTGTATGGTTTTATTTGAGTTAAGTGTGTTTGTTTTAGAATCGGCACCATTATCTTAGTACTAAATTAAAATATTTTAAGTTATGGTTTTGAGTGAAAAAGGAATACTTAAGTATTTATGTAAGTAGGATTTTGTATTTTTACCATATAGCCGATAACATTCTCATCCGTTCTATTGTAACGTAAAAAAATATTGTAAAGCTCAAAGGCATTCGTATATATTCATCATTCTAAATGACTTAAGTCCGTTATATAAAATTACTCGTAATTTTCATGTGAAACGTGCAGATGGTTAAGCCTGAAATGTGAGAAAATTCGCATTTTACTTTAAACAAATTTTGCCGCTTTTTAGGGTTCCGTACCTCAAAAAGGAAAAAAGGAACCCTTATAGGATCATTTGGTTGTCCGTCCGTCCGTCTGTCAAGACCCTTTTTCTCAGGAATTCGTGAATGTATCAAGTTGAAATTTATACTGAATACTCAAGTCTCTCGGCGCGGTAAAAAATCGTACTTCTAAGTCTTCGCAATCAAAAGATACGAACGTTTGTTTGATTAATTGCAAAACTAAAAGTATAGTTTTTTTGTAATCTAACAAAATTGAAAATTTGTTCAAATATTACAAAAAAAAAAAAAAAGGATTACAAACTTATTTTCGTAGTCGTCTCCCTATATCTAGAATGGGGACAACAGCAAACTTAAGTTTGTTTTATAGTTCAGTTGATATTTTTGAGTGAAAAAAGTCTGGGTGCTCGAGGGAGGGTTCTATATTCGCTTTAAATACCTCCAAGTTGGTACGGAAGCCTCGGTGAGCGAGACCGACTCGCACTTGACCGGTTTTTTCATGTTGGTACCGGAAAATTAAGAGAATACCGGTCCGTAATAACGAGACCAGCGGCTAGCCTGGTGTTTTGTAGCCGCCATCTGGCTCTCTGACCTGACCACAATGACTACTTGTGCCAGCCGAGACTAACAGCTTAACGAGCCTTCCTAAAGACAAAAACTCTAGATTGTAGTGCTCAGATCATCCATGTACCTATACAGGGAGTAAAAAACTAGCTCATCAATCTTTAAGGTGTGAACCTACCCATGGAACTGAACAACTTTCCCCAAGGAACATAGGTCGAAATAAAAAAAAAAAATTGGCCCTCCGAATGACTCGAGCCGCTGACATCATTTGTATGGGAGGGCCAAGCTTTTCTCATAATTCGACGAATATTCCTTGAGGAAAGTTGTTCAGTTTTATGGGTAGGTTCACCATATTAAGTTTGGTTAGCAAATTTTTTAATTCCTGTATCAGCTCTAAATAGGTAGCTGCTTCTACCAGTGCATCGTCAGGTGTCAGTTTTTAAACCGCGTAATATAATTTGACAGCGATCAGAAATGACCTTGCCTTTCAAAGCATAGTATAATAAATCACCTTCAAATGACAAACCATTGCGGACTAACCGTCACACCAGTAGTGTTATGGTTCAGAATCCATTATGGAGATTCAATCTGCGCTGTCTTAACCGAACTAACAATAATCTCACCAAGTATAGTCGCCTATATGAGAATAAAACCATGACTTCTAAGTAGTTTGAGAACAAAACCTCAAAAACTAAAATAAAACTTCTATAGATATAATATACCATAGAAAGCCAATAATTCCAATAACAAGAAACTAAACGGATAGACAGATTTCACAATCGTCGGCATTGTAGCATTGATAATTATATAATGTACTCTATGCATTGTAGGTAATCCTCGCCGTTATTCCATCAATCAGATATGCTAGCTGAAATGCAAACTAATTGAGTTACAAGGTATTTGGCAGGTTCGCCATCACGAAGTTGAATACACCGTGAAAATTTGCATTTGTGATTAGGGCATTCCCTTTTACAGGGGAGGTAACTTGAGATAAGAGTTCCTTGTTTGTGATTCATTTTGATAATGAAACAATTTTGCCAAGGGCGCTCAAACACTCGTGAAAAGTGCCAAGTTGCTCAAAATTCTTTGTTTACATAAAGAGGGTAAAGAGGTGAAAGAACCTTCTCACGTCGAATAACTATTCTTTAGAATAACAGGACTGATCAAAGTTAATTTCGACACTTTGTTAAGGGGACGGATTCATTTAGGTACTAAAGATTTGTGTGATTCATTTTCGGGAAAACATGATGCACCTTCTCCGGATTATACAGGGTGTAAAAAAAAGTACTAAAAATTTTAGCTCGAAAAAATAAAATAGCCATTTCCATACAAAGATACTCTCCGGGATCTGCAGTTCTGTATGGACGAAGCAAAATTTAATTTCGAGTGAAAAAAATTGTGCTTTGGGAAAGTTGTTTGGTATCATCAGTAGAACATGTGGTTCAAAGGAACGCAGTACTTTTTTTTACACACTGTATACTATATTTATAATAGAGGTGATTCAAACGGAGCGAATAAATACAAATGTGGTCACAAGTCACCAGTATTAGGTAGGATAGGGCCACCGATTTTCAGTCGAACGATAGTTTGATCGTTGTCGCATTCAGTATAGAGCTGGAGCCGTATTTTTGAACCACTCGAACGCTAATGCGCATACGAAAGAGCCACATTCGCATGCGAAATTCCAAAATCACTATTTTTGAACATTCATACGTATACGAATCCTGCAACGAGTGGTCTAAACCACTCGTTGTATTTTCTACTACTCGAAACTCAAGTACTCTGTGGTCGCGGAAGTGAGACAGACAATCATTTGACAAGTGACACTTTAACTTTTTAATTTACTTGAATTTACGTTCCGTTTCTCTGCGATTCATTACCGGTTTTTGTAATCAAAGATTTTTGTTAGTGGCGGTGGTGGTATAGTAGGTATATTTCTGCGTAGAAAGGAAACAAGTTATGGGATTAGACTTTATTGGCAACACAGATTTCTACTGATTCAAAAATACGTAAAAACGTGTGTGATAGAAATTAATTTCGTGCACGAAGGAATTTCGTATGCGCTTTCAGTTTTCGATTCGAACGGTTCAAAAATGCGACTCCTGTATGGAAGTGTGCGCATTAAACGATTCAAAGTTGACCAACAAAACAGTCGAATATGACTGCTCGATTCCTATGCGATCAAACTATGCGAGCGCGCGAACTACACCCAACTAAACTATCGTCAAACTATCGCACGACTATCGAACGATTGCGCATTAAGTATGGCGACATACGCGGGTGCGCGAACTGAAGATTCCTACACTAAATAATTCCAATGTACTTTATTGTATTTTGTAACAAATGAATGCCAAACTACTTAAAAACAATTTCATAAATCCTTTCACAGTCTAAAAGCTGCATTTAGCTGGGATAACATGGACAACTTTTAGCAACGAGAAAATAAGTACTAGGTATCTTAATCCCAATGGACACCGCGGTCTCGAAAGCTAGTGGACACTAAAGAGAGAAACTAATGTATGTATTTGATTTGCTTGAGTCAAAAACTACTAAACCATAATACCTACTTATTATTAGAAAACTACAATAATTACGAGGAAAGATATTTTGTCTCCTTAAAGCAAATCAATTCAATTCTTAATTAATGGCTTTTGTGTTGTCACAATTCTGCCAATGTCACGTAAATTATTGATAAATTATATAAGGGAGAGTCTAATATTGAGACACGTGGAGTCTAAGATACCCTTCTCCTTCAAGAGAAAGGTACAGACTCCTAAAGCAAATTAATTGATCGTCCGTCAGTAAAGATGATCGTCAATTTTGAATGGGAAGACCCTCTTTTTCGCACCTTTTATTTACTGTACGTACGAGGAACTTCAGTAATGTAAAATTGAGTGTTCTTATCAGCAGCCAACAGCAGTAATATTTTTTATAACTCCATTACGTGCTTCATATGATATTTCATCTCGAGTTGGGGTTGGGCTTGGGCCCGAATTTAATTAAAATCGCTCGTTTTGACGACCCACACCGACCAACAGAATATTTTAGTTTAACTGCGCCAAACATTCCACCAGGGTTTAATCCACAGTTAATCCAACCTAATTAAAGCCTCATTTCCCCGCTACGTACGTAATATTATTACTTCAATTAGGAACTTACTTCTGTCATTTGATACCAATTTCCTAGAGCAACGTTATTATAGCCTTGAGTTCGTTCATTAGACCCTCCGAGGGTAGCCATGTTGTATATGTTGCTTTAAGGCCCGTATTTATAATCAGCTCTCAAGAGTGACAGCGAATTTGAGTTTGTATCAGAAATGTCATTTCAGTACAAAACGGCCTGTCTTTCACTTCTTTTTACTTCCTTGTCTTTGATATAACCGTCACAACTTGATGTTGAAAAAAAAAACATTTTAATTATTTAGATTAAGGATAATCCGCCCGGAGGAGTGGTTAGATTCGCCAAATGTACAATTATACATTTAGCTAAAGCTTACTTCATTCCTTTAGAAGTTATTTACCCCCTTTCTCGAAATTAAAATGAAAGATCAAAGGATTTCGCATTTGTAAATAGCTTTCAATCCATCTGTCAAGGAAAGAGTAGTGAATTGCCAGCATACCGTAAGAAAAGCCTTACCTACTACCTACCAACACAACACATCACATCCTACATGTCGTATATACCTACCTATAGTAGGTGTGACGTCGTCTATACCAAGTGTAATATTTTTAGAACTAGGTGCCTAGGTTTTCCACTTTTGTATTTAATCGCCAAATCCAATCCAAATGACCTCTGCATTTTCTGATCTTTTCTACTAAGTACGTTGAACTTTAGGATGTAACATGCAGTCACTTGTGCCGAATATTTATACCATGTGCCGAATGAAATTAGTATCTGAAAATTCAATTAATTTAAACGCGCGTTTGTTGAATAATTTTCAATTATTTCCGTTATAGACTTAGGTATGATAATCAGGGTGGCGGCGTGGCACCCCACAAACCGCAGATTGCTCTAACTAATAGGTCATGCATGCATTGATAAACTTATTGATTTCATATTAGGCGTATGTACGAGCTGGTTGACTGAATTACTCTTGAGTATATACCGAGTCTTAAGGACCGAGAAGGACACTTCTATTTAGGTTAGAATCACGGAGAAATCTTCATCATTTTCGCGAAGAAACCAAGTCTTGAAAACTTTACTTATCCAAGAATTCCAAGGAACGCACTTGGAGTGAGGGTGCTTGTAACGAAATTAAAGGCCGTGGCAAATTGTATTAGCTGCCCGACTGCCGCGTCCACTCTTCCTCCCATGTAGGTACTTCTTATTTTTCAGTCTCAGACATTTTCATTTTCTTTTGAAAATCATTTTGTGAATCTGTGCTATCGAAAGCTTTGACCAGGAAGAAATAATATTAAGAGAGTAATAGTAGCTTCTACAAGCTTTTCAAAATAATGAGTCTAATTTCGAAAGGCACATGTCACTCTCATAGTTACCTTATCTCCATTTTCGTTCCGTTTCTTCAAGAGTATTCAATGAAGAAATGAGGTGCAGTGTAATGGGAAAATTCGCGCAAAATACGATCGTGAGAACGCGAAGATAAGACAACGGCATTGTATCGAGTTAATAGAACCGTGGAACCTCGTATTGTGTTCAGCATAATGTACGGACGCACCACATGCGTGTGTAAGTAGCATAATACCACACACGCATAACGCCACACTGTGACGGATCACTGGCTCGCCCAACCTTTGGAATCACTGGCATTTACAACAAACAATACACGAATACCGGTTAAAAAGTATATTTTCCAGTCAATTAATTTAATTATATCAAAAAAATTGCAAACCCGGATATTTTTCGGAGAATACTCTGAATTAAATATAGCTTCGGGAGAATTCAATTCATAATATTGGCATACAAAGGGGCTCAGCAGTAGGACATTTTCTGCAACATTTCTGCTCACACGAATTATGGTTTTGATGTATATTATGAGATGTGAAATAATTTTAATAGGAACCCAAATAATGTTAATTAGCTTTCGCGCATGAATCACTCCTGTGAATTGATTGAATCAACAAAAATGCAAATAGGTATATTTGTTGATTAACGTTAAAGGAGCCCATAAAAAAAATTGAAAAAACCCAACTCAAAAAATCAAAAAACAAAAGCCGGTAGGTATTTATGATTCCCGGAGCTGCGCCTACCGCTCGTGCTATAACCAATACCCATCGACCAATAATAATAGCGACTCGCGCGCGCTCTGTTATAGCACGAGAGGTAGGCGCCGCTCTTAGAATCATAATAAATACCGGCTTTTGGTTATTTGATTTTTTGAGTTGTTTTTTTTTTTTTTTTTTGTTGGCTCCTTATACGTTACTGAAACACCCCTTAAGCTATGGCTCGCAATTATATTAACATCCTGTATATAATTTGACTGCGAGAGTTAATGTGCTTTGAACATAAAGGCATATCGGGGAATAGTTAGGTTAGGACTGGTTCGATCACGTACGAATCAATCACAAAAGATGATTGATGGTTATGGGGCTCTGATAATATTGTTTTCTTACTGAACGCTAAAAGTGACAGTCAGCGAGCTATAGGTAGTAGGTAGGTTAGTATAATCGATTCCATAATTCTATAATTAGGACATTTGAATCAGCTCTCTTCTCTTGTCGAGTTGTTCGACCCGATGAACCTTGGTGTTAGAGTTTTTAAGCCGCCTAATAGCGCCGCTAATAGGCCTCTGACATGGTTTGTGTAACGACAAGTGACGACAACTATCAATGACAACGAACGGGACTCCGAAGCACGGAATCTGCAATGTCCTAACAGAATCGGGGAAAACCTCACAAAGTAAATTAACAAATAACAACCCCTGGAAATCGAACCCAGGACCTCCGGATCGAGAATCCATGGGTAAGACCACTAGGCCACGGAGGCAGTTGAATCAGTTGGCTGGCATGAAATGCGAACGTATTTTGGAAATGCCGGCACGCGGCAAGCTATACTATGGATGCGGCGAACTGGCGTGGCGATCGAAATAACTGTAAAAGTCGACTGGAGTGAAGATGCAATAAACCGTACGAGCCCTACTTACAACGACACACGGAACCGAATTTTAAACGACACGTGGCGTGGAAGTCACGACCATGATTTCCAAAGAAAATATGTGCCTCAAATACATGGAATTTAACAATAGACATAAATCAAACTTTTTGACAGACGTCCGATTAGATTTACAGCATTTAGGGTCAGTTCACAGCGGGAAGCGACGCGATGCGACGCTGAGCGAAGCTGCTGGAAGATGCATCTCGTTGTACTACACGAGGAATTTTCGTGTTCTGCCAATGAAATGACCATCTTTTTCATAGTAAAGTAAATAAAGTTCTATATTGTAGCCATGGTTGTATCACGGTCTTGAGAAGTGCGCATTGCGTCGCGTCGCGTCACTTCCCGGTGTGAGCTAACCCAATTTCGAACATTGCGAGTTATCCGTTTGAAATCTTGACACATTCGAATTTCGAACGGAAGAGGCGAGGCGGCTTTACGTCAGAATTTAATGTGTCCTGGTCCTGCTAAACCCACGCTAACAGAGGAAGTCGAGTTACTTTTAATTATAGAATTGGTTTGGTTTGACAGCGTGGTAAATCACATTGGCAATGTATTTATTATGAGAGCATCCAGCCGCGATTGTTCAAAGATATCACTGGGACTGCAGAGCCTCGACTGGCTAGGAGCCAGAGCAAATATACCGAGAACCGTATAAGATATGAGATTGAGTTACTTAGGCTCGTATTTATAAAGCGATCTCAAAATTGAGAGCAATATTAAGTATGGATTTGACAGGTCGTTTTGTACTGAAATGACATTTCTGATACGAACTCAAACTAGCTGTCACTCTTGAGTGCTGTTTATAAATACGGGCCTTAGGTACTTATAGGAACATCAATCAAACAAACTCTATAAGCCAATTTATTAATAGAGTTTAACATTAGAAAAGCCCGATGGTGTAGAGACAAGCCTGATAGTGTAGTGGATTTGGTAGGGCCGCTATGCATTCTGTGCAGAGGTCATGGTTCGAATCCCACACGTACCAATGTGTTTTTCGGTTTCCGAATTACATATGTACGTTTTATTCGGCGCTTTTACGGTGAAGGAAACCATCGTGAGGAAACCTGCACACACCTAAGAAGAAATTCAAAGATTGTGTGTGAAGTCGATCAATCCGTACTGAGCCCACGTTTTCGACTAAGGCCCAATCACCCTATTCAGAATAGGCTCGCACCTCTCGATGGGGACATTATAATGAGCTGATGATGATACATCTATCAAACTAACTCTGTGGGCCAACTTATTAATAGTGGTTATTCCGGTAAACGCTTTGATAAGGGTATGTTGCCTCATACTTCAATGGTACGTATTATATTAATTAATAGGAAACTTGAAAGGTTATCGCATCGTCGGTTCAAAGTGGAGAGGCACTGCGTTACTGACACTGAGGAAATTAATATTAAACTAAAGTGGGATAGTATTCATAATCAAAGGCAACGTGAATGCTCGAGTAAACATGATTTCTCGGGAATTTGTTATAGATAAACCAATTATTGAATAATATATTTTTCAGGTTTGCTAAGGTTTTTTATCATTATCATCTTTATGAGCGTGTATCGGTCCAATGCTAGACATATTGGTCTCTCTCGTTTCGTTCTATTTTAAATAATAAATTATTCATTTCTTAATTTTCCCTCAGAGAGTTGAAGAGGTTGTTAATTGAACGATTTATGTGGCTTAAAAAACAAGGTGGTTTTCAAGTTTTCAATACCTATTAATTGCTAACCGAGTAGCTAAAGCTGAAACAAGTGATGCGGTTTAGGTTCAAACTTTAACCTTATTGATTGAAGTGATAAGGTACGTTTAGAAATAAAAAAAACCGACGCACCGACAATAGATTTAAAAAAAAAGATAATCCCGTACAAAAAAATTATGACGTCGGCAAGTTTTTCCTGCATAACAAGAAAAATTGTTCGGGTGAAATGAATTGTTTTAACATCAAGCATCTATGTACCAAACGGTTAGCTACTGGCTCCTGCATAATAATTGCGGGTTTTCCGCGCAATTCCTTTGTAGATTTTCCACTATATACCTATTTTGTTTGGTCAATTCTACCATCCACACCTACCGTGTGAGAGAATTTGTATGCTAACTACTAACGTGGTTTTCAAAGCATAGAAAATGCTCTAGTAAATATACACTTCATTTTATGACCAACCATGGGAGAAGATTTTAACACAAGAACATTAACGCAAATATTAGGTAAGTGTACTAGAACATACTGCAGAATTTGAAATTTAGCGCTTCAAAATTAGAAATATTACTTCTGGAATACGAAAGAGAAATGCACTAAGCATTTATTAATAACTTAATAAATGCTTAGTGCATTTCTCTTTCGTATTCCAGAAGTAATATTTCTAATTTAACCGGACGTGTTTGTTTGTATACATAAAAAACGTCATAGTCGTTATGAAAACAATCGTTACACGCACGACATGTGACAGATGAGAGGGTATTTAGGAGACGCATTCAGTGCCGTGCAGGAAGCCCTCGTTTGTCCGGCGCAATAAAAAGAAATGAGGGCTAGCTGATACACCCGCCAGGCCCGCATCCAGGACAAACTACAAATTTAACATTACATACTACAGCCCCCGTAGCATAACGATATATTGCATATATCTGTCAAACTCCCATAAAATTAGACAGAAGTTGTGATAGAATGGCTCTCGCGGCCTTATCGCGGCTGCATGCTTCGGGGCAGCTTGAGGGTTAACTTCAAACTCAGTAGCCCGATTCGGCGAAAACACGATCTAAATAAAATAAATCTAGGTGTACTTCTCATTTTCTGTCATGAGAGAACAGAATGGGACGTTTTAATCCTGTAAAATCAAGAATCTAATCTTCTGTTCTCTCATGATATGACAAGTATGGTCTATTTATATATTCGTATATTTCAGTTAGATCGTGTCGGTCGCTGAATCAGTACCAGTGACAATATATTATGAGCCAAGCCAACTGACAACCTTTCTAAAGCCTTAATGATTCAAACTTTCAGGCGCAAAAGTTAAGGGTTCCAATCATGCAACACGATTAAACATTCTCGGATGGCAAAGTTCAGCACTTTTCAACAGTTGTAGGATTCTATGGAGGTAATAGGAATAGAAACTAACGGTCTAGCCGGTCTAGCCATGTTGATGTTTGTCAATTTATCACTTTGTTAGACTTACTCCAGTTTGGTTGGTAAGAAAACGGATTTCGCCTTTTCTATGGCACTGTCGCTTTCTAAAATCATGTCAGAGGCCTATTCTGCTATTAGACGGTTTAAACCCTGACACCAGAGTTTATCGACTCAAAAACCCCCTCGTAAAGTAACAGACTTTTTATTTATACTCTCGTTATCACTCGTTATTAGCAGTCCGTCCCTGTAGGACGCGTGTGATCTCAAGCACGACGAAACGAACCGTTGGACAATCCAATTTAATTCAAGGGAAATTTATAGAGACCCGGCGATTGTGTAAAAGCAGGTTGAGTTTACCTGTTGTTAAACAATCGCGTTCGATGTTTTTATGCAACGAACGAAAAGAAAGGAAAATGTGGTAAAGTACTACCTACAGTAGAATCCGCTTATAACGACGCCCAAGGGACCAGCGATATTAAGTCGTACTAAACGAATTACATACATACATACTATCACGAAGGTATCCCTAATGGGGTAGGCAGAGCGTCAATGACCCAAACAAAGGTAGTTCAGCCACGTCTGACAAGTTTTGAGGGTTGTTCTAAGATAGATCTGTATATTGCTGTACCTAATGACAGTTTGTCAGCCCATCGCCTAAATTATAATATACTGAAACCCTTTACTAAACGAATTGATTATTTTAAATATATGGTTTTATTAAAATATCCTATTTTCTACACGACGTCTTCTCTTCACACATCACCCGCAAAAAAAAAAAGGTACGGTAGACACAGGCGATAGCAACCTTTTAGGGAGATACTAGCTGTGTATTTATATACATATATGTATATTATTGTGCGATCTAGATTCTTGCCAATGATATTACTCATACAAGATAGATCTGACACAATAAGTGACAGTCCAGGCGTATTGGAATGCGCCGAGAAATGGCTGATCAACTATGGAATCCCTTGTGCAAATAGTTGAATACACAACCGAGCACCGCATTCACACATAACGACACCACAGCCACATTGACACGTACGTACGTACATATTGTCCGTAAACAAATTGCCTCCGTGGTCTAGTGGTCTGAACCATACGACTCGGAAGACCCGAGTTCGATTCCTAGCGGGGGACAATGACTTTAAGTTGTTGTTTCTAGTTTAGTTAGGACATTGCAGGCTGATCACCTGATTGTCCGAAAAGTAACATGAATCATGCTGTCAGAATGCATGTAAATAGTCAGTCCTGCGCCTGATTTCGCTCTGGTCGATCTGTCCCATCAAAATAAGAAATTAAAGGAATAGAGAGTGCACTTGTGTGTTGCGCAAACTCTTGGGCACTAAAAACTAGTCCCGCACAGTTGGCCGCTCTCTGGGAGATTGGCCGCCATCACTAAAAATCGGTTGGGAGGACAATTTTGGTAATAAGTAACTTTGTAGATACACTGTGTTGTACAACAATAATTGATTTGTCCGGGACTTATTAGGCAACTATTATATTATAACATTCTTGCCTTGCAGCGTCCCAAGTTATAATGATCACTTCACGAGAAGTTTCCACGTAGGTAGGTACCTCGGCTCTTATTAGTTTTTATGGGAGATGAGAGAACTTGATACATGTACATGGATGACTTGACATTCTATTACTTTGTTGTTATTTTTGTACTTGTTGTCATCGTTATAAAAGATGAAATAGGTAGAAATTATGTAGGTAGATAGAAGGTATACTAGCTTTCTGCACCCCGGTTTTATCCGCGGCTTATGTATATAGTGCCATTCTATCAATTTATTCACGAGGAAACTTCTCGTGAAGTGATCATTATAACTTGGGACGCTGCAAGGCAAGAATGTTATAATATAATAGTTGCCTAATAAGTCCCGGACAAATCAATTATTGTTGTACAACACAGTGTATCTACAAAGTTACTTATTACCAAAATTGTCCTCCCAACCGATTTTTAGTGATGGCGGCCAATCTCCCAGAGAGCGGCCAACTGTGCGGGACTAGTTTTTAGTGCCCAAGAGTTTGCGCAACACACAAGTGCACTCTCTATTCCTTTAATTTCTTATTTTGATGGGACAGATCGACCAGAGCGAAATCAGGCGCAGGACTGACTATTTACATGCATTCTGACAGCATGATTCATGTTACTTTTCGGACAATCAGGTGATCAGCCTGCAATGTCCTAACTAAACTAGAAACAACAACTTAAAGTCATTGTCCCCCGCTAGGAATCGAACTCGGGTCTTCCGAGTCGTATGGTTCAGACCACTAGACCACGGAGGCAATTTGTTTACGGACAATATGTACGTACGTACGTGTCAATGTGGCTGTGGTGTCGTTATGTGTGAATGCGGTGCTCGGTTGTGTATTCAACTATTTGCACAAGGGATTCCATAGTTGATCAGCCATTTCTCGGCGCATTCCAATACGCCTGGACTGTCACTTATTGTGTCAGATCTATCTTGTATGAGTAATATCATTGGCAAGAATCTAGATCGCACAATAATATACATATATGTATATAAATACACAGCTAGTATCTCCCTAAAAGGTTGCTATCGCCTGTGTCTACCGTACCTTTTTTTTTTTGCGGGTGATGTGTGAAGAGAAGACGTCGTGTAGAAAATAGGATATTTTAATAAAACCATATATTTAAAATAATCAATTCGTTTAGTAAAGGGTTTCAGTATATTATAATTTAGGCGATGGGCTGACAAACTGTCATTAGGTACAGCAATATACAGATCTATCTTAGAACAACCCTCAAAACTTGTCAGACGTGGCTGAACTACCTTTGTTTGGGTCATTGACGCTCTGCCTACCCCATTAGGGATACCTTCGTGATAGTATGTATGTATGTAATTCGTTTAGTACGACTTAATATCGCTGGTCCCTTGGGCGTCGTTATAAGCGGATTCTACTGTAGGTAGTACTTTACCACATTTTCCTTTCTTTTCGTTCGTTGCATAAAAACATCGAACGCGATTGTTTAACAACAGGTAAACTCAACCTGCTTTTACACAATCGCCGGGTCTCTATAAATTTCCCTTGAATTAAATTGGATTGTCCAACGGTTCGTTTCGTCGTGCTTGAGATCACACGCGTCCTACAGGGACGGACTGCTAATAACGAGTGATAACGAGAGTATAAATAAAAAGTCTGTTACTTTACGAGGGGGTTTTTGAGTCGATAAACTCTGGTGTCAGGGTTTAAACCGTCTAATAGCAGAATAGGCCTCTGACATGATTTTAGAAAGCGACAGTGCCATAGAAAAGGCGAAATCCGTTTTCTTACCAACCAAACTGGAGTATAAGTCTAACAAAGTGATAAATTGACAAACATCAACATGGCTAGACCGGCTAGACCGTTAGTTTCTATTCCTATTACCTCCATAGAATCCTACAACTGTTGAAAAGTGCTGAACTTTGCCATCCGAGAATGTTTAATCGTGTTGCATGATTGGAACCCTTAACTTTTGCGCCTGAAAGTTTGAATCATTAAGGCTTTAGAAAGGTTGTCAGTTGGCTTGGCTCATAATATATTGTCACTGGTACTGATTCAGCGACCGACACGATCTAACTGAAATATACGAATATATAAATAGACCATACTTGTCATATCATGAGAGAACAGAAGATTAGATTCTTGATTTTACAGGATTAAAACGTCCCATTCTGTTCTCTCATGACAGAAAATGAGAAGTACACCTAGATTTATTTTATTTAGATCGTGTTTTCGCCGAATCGGGCTACTGAGTTTGAAGTTAACCCTCAAGCTGCCCCCGAAGCATGCAGCCGCGATAAGGCCGCGAGAGCCATTCTATCACAACTTCTGTCTAATTTTATGGGAGTTTGACAGATATATGCAATATATCGTTATGCTACGGGGGCTGTAGTATGTAATGTTAAATTTGTAGTTTGTCCTGGATGCGGGCCTGGCGGGTGTATCAGCTAGCCCTCATTTCTTTTTATTGCGCCGGACAAACGAGGGCTTCCTGCACGGCACTGAATGCGTCTCCTAAATACCCTCTCATCTGTCACATGTCGTGCGTGTAACGATTGTTTCATAACGACTATGACGTTTTTTATGTATACAAACAAACACGTCCGGTTAAATTAGAAATATTACTTCTGGAATACGAAAGAGAAATGCACTAAGCATTTATTAAGTTATTAATAAATGCTTAGTGCATTTCTCTTTCGTATTCCAGAAGTAATATTTCTAATTTTGAAGCGCTAAATTTCAAATTCTGCAGTATGTTCTAGTACACTTACCTAATATTTGCGTTAATGTTCTTGTGTTAAAATCTTCTCCCATGGT